>CM076608.1:56240801-56346241 GCA_038502775.1 Hippodamia convergens
CAAGAAGAAAGCCTCTGAGAATGATCTGATAATTACAAAAGCTGACAAAGGCAATACAGTTACAATTTTGAACAAGACTGATTATTTACAAAAAACAGAATTATTGTTGAGCTCTGATAACTTCCTAGAACTGAAAGTTGACCCAACATCGAAATTCCAAAATTCACTCAAAAAAGTATATCAAAAATTGCCCAAACGTATTATCTGAAATAACTTTTCCTTTGACGATAATGAATCCAAGAATACCGCAATTATATGCTCTACCTAAAATCCATAAAGAGAATTGTCCTATGAGACCCATCGTTTCTTATACGCATGCACCAGCTTCAAAACTCTGTAGATATCTGAATTCGATTTTACCAAAAATGATTCAACATGAACCAATTTACTCCATCAAAAACACAATCCAACTTACAGATGAATTGAAGTCACTAAAAATCCCTCCGAATGCTAGGTTAATTTCATTCGATGTAGTAAATTTATTCCCATCAATACCTAATATGGAAGTTAAAAATTTAATCAACGAACAGCTTCATAATAATTTTTCCCTCAGTGCAGAATTGATAGATGAAACAAATAAACTTTTACAAGTGTGTCTTGAACAGAGTTATTTCAAGTTCAATGGAAAATTCTATCAACAGTTGGATGGTCTACCAATGGGTTCTCCTTTATCTCCTCTTTTAAGCGAAGTATTCATAACAAATTTGGAAAAGAAAATATTCTCGTCAGTTAATAACAGTGTGACTGAATATGTACTATACTGGAGACGATATGTAGATGACGTGTTTTGTATTTGGACTGGCTCAGATTTCGAGCTTGAATTGTTTTTCCAACTGATTAACTCTTTGTATGTGTCGGTTCAGTTCACATTGGAAATGGAAAATGAAAATAGGTCGTTAAACTTTTTGGATATACAGATAAAAATAGTAGAAGATCATTTGGAATTTGATGTGTATAGAAAACCTACTTTTTCAGACATCCTCATTCATAATAGTAGTTCACATCCATATAAAATAAAAATGTCAGCTTTTCATTCCCTGGTACACCGTCTAATATCAATACCACTTTCAACAGCTAATTTCGAAAAAGAAGTGGAAGTGTTAAGGACATTGGCATTAAACAATGGTTTCTCTCCAATATAATAGATAAATTAATTGACAAAAAACAATATAAAAAACTATTATCAAGTATATATCCCACCGAAATTAATAACTGTATTGATAAATTTGCTTATATAAACTATATCCCACAAATAAGCGACAATATTTGTAGTAGATTAAGACGGAATAAAATTGACATTGTATGTACCAACAAGAAAAACTTAAAATCAATGTTTTATAATGGAAAGGATAGTTTAACAACTTTTGAAAAAAGTGGTGTCCATAAAATTTTTTGTGACGAATGCCCAGCTTTTTACATAGGTCAGACTGGTCGTTCTCTTAAGATAAGGGTTGATGAACATAGAAAGTCAATTCTTCAAAACAAATTGACAACTGGTTTTTCTGATCATTGTATCACTTGTAACCATTTCATAGATTTTTAATAAAACAAGATTATTGCATGAAGGGGAAAAAAGCAGACGCCTAGATCTTTTAGAAATTTTGGAAATATCTTCTGCTTCAAAATATAAACAACCAATTGTGAACGATCAATTAGATTTCCGCTTATCTCCGGTTTTAACATCTGTTGTTTGATGTTTATTTCTTTGACTTGTGCGTTTACTTTTCAGTCTTGAGAATGGGATAAAACCCGAAACATGTCGACTTGTTAGATGTTTAATTTATTAAATATTGTGAACGTAGTCTTGTGTTCTTTTATTTTTCAATTGACCAAAGATGTTTCACCAAGTGTTGAGCGAGGAATCAATTTCGAAAATGTTAAAAATGGCTATGGGTTGTCTTCCGCAGTTGGACATATGCCGTCGCAGACTTCTTAATAGAACTTTTCGAGCAATACAAAATTGATTCTCTATCTCTTATAGTTTACGCAGCGTCGCCGGTAAAAGTACCGGAATTTTTCATGAAAAATCGATACTTTTTCTTTTTTCTTCCTATATTAGGAATGAACCTTGCATGAAAACTTCCCTAAGAAAATTCTCTGCAATATAGTGAAAGTTTCATCAAAATTGGTCATCTGGTTCCTGGGTCCATGGAGGACAAACAAACACAAACACAAAGACATTCACATTTATAATAGCTGTATGGATAACTGTAATTTATAATTCTCAATCGAATAAGATGTCGAAAAATACTAAGAAGACAAAAGAAAAATTCGAAAGACCCCATAAAATTGGCACAAGAAGTATTTCTACCCATATAAATCTACTGGAAGGAATGATGCAGCAGGAGATGCAAGATCTGAAGAATCAAATCAACAGTGCCCCTAAGACTCCAGAAATTGTTCAGGGTCTCTTCAACGTAATAGCTAGTTTTGATGAAAAGGTTTTAAACGTTATTTCTGAAATAAGATCGGACATCGCGAGGATGGAAACTCGGTATATTGCTGTATGTCAGTCCAATCTGTGCAAGACGATCATTGTCAGCGGGATTCAGGAAAAAAGAAAAAAAAACAAGTATGATAAAGTTGTCGGTATTATTGATGGAAAGATGAAATGCGGCATCTCCGTTTCCGATCTCGACTATTGTTACAGAACGGGAGGAATTCGTGCTGATAATTTAGTGAGGCCAGTATCAGTTTCATTTGTGAGACGCATTGTGAGAGATTTGGTCCAAAAAAAAAAAGGTCAAAATAGTGGAGTTTTCATTTCGGACTGCTGGTGAAAGAGAACCTACTTTTGTACAAGAAAGTGTGTTCCGAGTTAGGTGGGAAACAATGCTGGACATAGAATAGTAGAATCTATGCTTGCATTAATGGAGTAAGACATCAAATTCGCGTTCAATCTGATATCGACAGAATTACGCACAAAATATGATGAATAACATATATGTTTGTTAATATTTTATTTTGTCATGAAATGCGACTATGAGCGTCAGCGGGACTTCACCAAGAATTCTGTTTTTTAGCTTCATACTCTCGCTGTTCGTTCTTAAAATATTTCTTAAAGACTTCACTATCGTATTTGGTATAGTTTATAAACCCCCAGAAGAGTCTTTTGTAAATTTGTTTCAAGGTTCGAAGAGACTACATCTGTGATGATGCTTCAAGTCAATTGAGTGATCTGTATGGGCAATTTCAACATAGATCTAACTCTCGTTATGCATATACAGTGCTAGGCCTCGAACAGGTAATAAATGAACTCACTCGACTCACAGACAATTCTGCGACAATGATTGACTTAATTCTAACCCTATCCAGACGATATCTTGTGGGACACTTCCTGATAAAATATCAGATCATCAACTCGTTTTCTGTAAGTTCAGGACGAACACCTGCAAAATAATCCGTGACTATAAATACATCAATGTTGTAATTTCGAAAGTAATCTTGAATCGATTCCGTGGTGCGGTATATATGATATCGAAAATGTTGATAGGGAAGTTGAGTTTATTACAGATAATACTGATCTTATGAGCAGTCTTGAATTTGCACGCACCTGAAAGATTAGTACGTTTTTCTGAAAAGAATGCTTCCTGGTTGATAACTGGATGACAGATCGGGATAGATTCCAGATTAAATCAAAACCAAATTTGAGCGATCTAATTGCATACAAGCGACTTAGAAATCTAGTGATATTCGCATTGAAGAGGGAAAAGAAACCATACTACGGTCGGCAGTTCTCCCAGTCAGGTAGGTGGAAATCGTTGAAACTTTTGAAGATCACAAAGAGCAAAAAAACCACAGAATTTACCTGATCACATGAATGATGAAATTAATGATTTCTTCGCAAATCTCCCTTTCGATCCATCAGTGTTGTCATTCTATAAATCTCGTAGTTTCAATCACAAAAAAATTCGATTTCTCGCCAGCTTCGGAAATTGACATTTTGAATATTTCAAAACTCAGGTCAGGGGCTGTGGGATTTGTTGATTTGCATCTCTTCGTTTTAGATTCATGCATTTCTTCTTTATTGCCTTATATTACTCACGTTGTCAACTTTTGTATAAAAATCTGTCTTTCCACAAGAGAGGAAGAAGGTTAAAGTCATACCAGTGAACAAGGAACCAGACCCCGAAGCTTACGGGGATCTACGACCTATCAGTATAATGCCGATTATGTCAAAACTTCTTGAAAAGGTTTAGAAAACCCCACTCAATAATTACGTCAATGTGGAGAGCCTTACTCCCCAACATCGGTCGAGATTCCTTAGGGGCCATAGTTGCATAACGGCCTTGATTCTTCTAGATTATTCAAGAACGTTTGATAGTCTGAATCGTGAATTTCTAGATGCTATTCTGCACTTCATCGATCTCTCGCCGGACAGTAGAAAACTAATAGGGACTTCATTGGTAAGAGATACACAAGCAGTTTTAATCAATAGTGCTTTTTCCTCTTTTCTGGAACTCAACAAAGGAGTTCCACAGGGTTCCATTTTGGGTCCCCTTATGTACATCATATACGTAAGCCAGTTCTCGCAGTATTTTTTTTCATGTTTATTTCATTATCATGCAGATGATACGCAGTTTTATTTGCCTTTTTTTCCATCAGAATCCGACCAGGCAATCGCAGCAATCAATTATGACCTCGATACTATCTCGTAGTTCTCTGAACAACATTTCCTGGAGTTGAATGTATCTAAGTCAGCAGTTGAGGTAGTTGGTAGAAGGAGATACGAATTTGAGGTTAAATATAAAAATTGCATCAGAATAAATGGTGAAGATATCATATTCCAAAAAAATATCGAGAGTTAGGGGCTAAAAATTGACCAGAACTCGAGATTCATGGATCATACAAATAAAACTACAAAGTGGATTATTAGTCTTTAACTAATTTATCAAAATCGAGCCTTAAATCCATGTTGTGTGATTCATTGATCTTATCATAGCTCAATACTGTTACACAATATATGGCTCATGTTTGTTAAAAAGCGATGAAGAGCACATACAAAGATTGCAAAATTCCTGCCTGAGACTGATATTCGGCGTGAGGAAATACGAGCACATTAGTCATAATCTCAGGTTGAATGAGTGGCTCGATATGAGTGGACGCAGATATTTGCACATATTCTATTTTTTTCGAAATATCCTAAAAACTAAAACTCCAGTCTACCCTTATAACAAAATAACTGTCTGACGAAGGGGTAGATTATCGATGCCAAAAAATTCATTGCAACTATTTAAGCCTTCCTTTTCCTACCAGATTGCGAGTCTGCCTTCTGAAACTGTTTAGATCAGTTGACGGAGTCGATTCAGAATAAAAATTGTCTTCTCAATTTTGTCTTTCCTTTCCTGCGAATTGAGCTAATGAAAACTTTTTTTTACTCGCTGGGCTGGAAGATTTTCATTTCGTAATTAAAATGGTATTTATTCTGTATTGAATGGATTCACAGGTATGTGTACATATTTTTTTAATATTTTGTTCTTCTCGGGTTAGGTGGATGAGCAGACACTTCAATTGGAGTGAACTGAACCTCGCCTTTTATATTACTTCAACTCAATGATGTACCTCATAGATATATTTTGTTTACTTCAATAGAGACCTAATAATAATAATCTATTGGGAATTTCCGAGTATATGCGATGAACTTGAATAATGAAAATGTATTTCTCTATTTCAGTATCGTCATAAGTCCATAACAGTACTGAAAGTAGAGCTGTATTGAAACTCATTACAGCATTGATTTCAGTTATATTTTTCGTTTTGTGGTGGTCAGTAGTGACCTCTGATACTATTAATTTCCAAATAAAATCAATTCCAATTTCGTAATCTGTCGAACTTCGATAGTCACGCAAACTGCCAAGATGCAATACAAAAGTAACTGATCTAAATCGAGAGTATTTCAAAAAACTTGATTGAAATAGAGAAATGTGTTTAATTTACCGCAATCAATTGAAAATGATTTGACAAAAAAATGAGGATAAAAATTGTAATCTCTTTTCGAAAATACCCCCACTTTCTTCTAAACATTTTCTTGCCTTCAAAACCTTCAACTACTCGCGCAGGTGTTACAAATACACTTTTTTTCATAAGAAAGCAGCAATTTCATGTCGTGTTCACTGGCTGGCACTCAACTTATGCTCTGTTTGATTCATTTTCTATGAATGCAATGTTGTCGTTGGCATAACAATTGAAATAATTTCAAATTTGTATGGTGTATAAAATACGCCAACTTGAGTACCTTCGTATCTATACTTTAATAAAATGTGTCTACTTACTGGACATTGAATATCCTTCTGATCTCACGATCTTTTATTCTTGCTTGACAAAATATTGTTTTTTTTAAGATCACACAAATATTAAAGGATACCGAAATTCAGGATGTAGTTAAATGGGTGCGTAATCGGCTCAGATATTGGAGGTACCATGTCGAACGAATGAGCAAAAACAGACTCGCGAGATCGTGATGGAACAAAGACCAAACAAAAAAAGACCTCTTGGGTGCCCCCAAAGAAGTGGACAGATAGCTGGACCTCAAAATCAACATTGAGGCAGATATGTTTTAAAACAGAACTTAGTTCTGAAGAAAGAGGAAGAAGAAGAAGTTCTTTTTTTTCAATTTGGTCAATTGAAATGATCAAATTTGACTCCTACTAAATTCGGTACATTCGCGAAACTAATGTACGATATGCACATTGCCTGAAGATATATATATATATATATACATATATATGAAAAAGAGAGCCAAAATAATACAATAAATGTTGAAACAAAAAGTACCTAAGCTGGGGTAAAAAAAGAACGGGGTATCATAACATTCTTCGTATGATACTATAGAGTTATACGATACTATCATCACTAGTATCATATGATACTATACAGCCAGGGGAAAAAACCTCAGCCGAAAAAACCTGTCTCCCCGTGAAAAAATAACATAAAATATTGAACATCAGGAAAATCTTGAAAGACATTAGTGTGATCATCTTCATGTTATCCGTCGATGGGCTCGGATAGACAGATTCTTCCCAAAACGACTCGCAATCTCAATCTGAAATGAAAAAAGACAAGAGCAGAAAAGAAACCGATTATTCAGAAAAAATCAAATGCATTTTAGAAATGCATTTGGTACTTTAAAAAATATCAACATTCAGATTTCTTGGCCAAATAATGTTGGGAGGTCTATAAATATTTATGACAGAAATGTCAGAAAATTTGAAAGAAATGAAAAAGATCCATCAATTTCCCTTTCCGAAAGTGTTGAAATTCACCAAACTGATAATTTTTCAACATAACGAGCTAAACTTATAAAAAATCAATCAATACATAACTGTTAACTGTCCTCTTTCACGAGGAATTTTTTCTGTTGCCGTGTGGGTTTCTTGCAGAAGAATCACTTCGATACGATGTTCATCAGCTAATTTGGAGACGTAATCACACTTGTCTTTCGAAATTCCTTCGATATTCAAATTCAAATTCCACAAATTCTCGCTCTCTGGTCGTGAGGGTTTTTCAAACCGGATACGACCTTCCAGTAATGATTTTTCGGCACTTCAGATGTTTGAAGACCGTTACGGGACCCCAATGAAAGGTAATCATCTCCTATAGATAAACCAAACATGTTATAACACAAGAAAACAGAATATTCTTCAGGAGCAAAAGCTAAGACATATTCCGAGAATTGTCATTCTGACAATAAGATATAAAATGAAGATATAAAATGTTTACTCTCGAAAAATATCACTTCAGCTGAAATAGTTGAATAGGAATCCCCTACAAAAATAAAAGGAGGGTGTTTCATTCGTAAGATACCTGAAAGTAGGGTGCCCACTATTATCGACTTGTGGAATATGTTTCTAGATCCGTATGTGAAGAGTTTAGGGACAAGACAATGTTTTGTCACAGCTGTGGAGAGCTGAACTGAGGAATCATCGGCATAAACTTTATTTTTCAAAGGTCTTCATAAGAAATAATCCAAGCATGTGAGACTAGGAGACCTTGCAGGCCAGTCATAAGGACCCCCTCTACGAAACTAATGATTTGAATAAACTCTATTCGAGTGAGCTACAATTTCAAGCGTGAAATGTGCCAGAGCATCTGGCCGGTGTGGAAAATTTTACGGTCAAAATAATGGATTATTGTATATTCCTCACAAAATATTTACTGAATTGTGTTCTCTTATCTGTTGAGGATTTTGCCTAGGCCAAATAGGTGAATACCTATAATTCAAAATACATTTTCTAGTGCATGTCGCTTCATCTGTAAAAAGCGTTCTGAAGAGAGCTCGTTCTCTACAAATTCCTGGCATCAAGATTTTAACAAATTGATAATGAAATGGATGCAACTTTGCCAGACCTCACAATGTAGCACATCTGAAACTGAACCAAAATGCCAGGTGCCAGTAGGAGGATTATCTTACACAGCTTCTAGCATTTGTTCATGGTTTACTATTGAACTTGCTCTTTCTCGTTTACTTCCTGAAGAGAATTGGCCTGTTTCAGGAAGTGACCGATCAACATTTTCGAATGTTTGGTGGTTAGGATTTCGCCGATCTCGATATAACCTTTGATATTCAGCTTCACGACCATAACATTTACAGAATCCGTAAACTAACAACATTCTCGAATTTATTTATGGCAACACAAAAATTTTCAACTAGTCTCTTTCATTAATTAATTGGCTCTGATTTCGAAATGAGTTTAATTGAGGGTATACGAGAATCTTCTGTGATATCTTATGTCCGAGCATTAAAAAAAATTGCATACGCGGAAATACGGAAAGGACAAGACATATTGATGAAATATGCAGCACAGTAGATGACAATATTTGGAAAGTGTTCTAAAAAATGACGGGGATTTTAGAAAATGAATTGCATTCTCATTCCTGAGGGAAATTTATTGTTCGAACCTCACGTTATGTGACAAAAAAACCTTTTTTCAGATAAAATTAGTAGTAGATTTTTCCTGATGACATACATCTCGGGAATTTGATTCATTCAATAAGTATTGACAATAGTAAATTCCTGATTTTCAAAGATGCACCAAATGGGAATTCGAAGTTTGCAAGTTTGAGAGGAAATCTAGTGTACATTCAGTAAAGAATTTCGCTCTTCGAAAATTTGATGTACCTAAAAGATGTTTAGCAAGATCTGGACTATAAAATATAATTGTCTCATTCCGGATGGCTTGAAGAAGTTATGAAGAAACAGAGTCCTGAGTTTAGAACAGTCGGATATCAGTATGATGAGGTTATAAGTATCATATTTTCAAAGATACAGGGTGTAACTAAAAAAGGGTGAAAAATTTGAGGAAGTGCTTCCTCATCTGAAAAAAGATTGGATATTTCCTATAATGAATCTTCATTGACTCATCCCGTGTCAAGATACCCCTTGAAGTATATAAAATTTTTATAACAATATTTTCACAAACACTAAAAAAGTTACAATATTGACATAAACCTGAAGTTTTCTACTACCAAAAAGACATTTAGCTAGTAGTTTATTTGGTTCACCTCATAGTTGTAAGAGGTGAAAAACGCAACCCCTAAAATTTATTTCCAATCTAACTACTTGTCTCATTATTTGTTCACCATTTGGAAATTCATCACTGAAAGCCTGTTTCATTCTGAATAAGAAATGTTTCTTGAGTTTTCTGTCAAGAATAAACCAGTTCGCAGAAAAAAATTATTTCACGAACAACTGCAGAGATACATCATCATAAATGCGATCGGGATTTATTGTTATTTTGTAGTTGGTACCTGTATTAAGCCATTTAAGGGGTAATTAAATCATAAATTACTTACTGAGTGTTTTTGTGGTAGTAGAAAATATCAGGTTAATTTCAAGATTGTTACTTTTTCTTGGTTTTGTTTTGTACCGCCTTTAAGAGGCTGTATCTCAACAAGGGATGCTCCAATGAACTTTCTTTTATATAAAGATCTTATCATTTTTTGATGAGGAATCACCAGCTTAAATGTTTTGAACTAAGGTATTCAGAGACACCCTGTTTATTTTTATTAAGGGCTACAGTTGGTTTAGTTTATACAAAAGTCCGACATAAAAGCAATATAATATATTCTTTTGTTTGAATGATTAGTATTCAATCCGTATTGCACACTATGATATCCAAAGGAAATATCTGGGTATTGAGTGTTTCGAATTTCAGCGAACATTCTAGTACAGTCGCCATAAAGGATGCTTCCTCTACATCTGAAAATCCTCTATGACATATTTCTCATTTCATTTGATCTACTTATATCGCAGAAATATTCGAAAAATTAAAGTTGTTCATGATAAAACCAAGCCTCCTCATATAAAGGTCGACAAACTTTATGTTATATCATTTTAAGAACATGCATCCTTGGAGTGCTCGGAGATGTGTGACACCAAACTATGTGAATCCTGTACCTTCCTAAATGAAAACGCCCTTGTACTGACTGTCAATACCTATAATTAAAACGAAATGAAAACCTATACTACCTGACAGCAATGCTAACTAAATATAAGTTTTGAAGAGAACTTGTATGAAATCTTAATTTGATGCCGAATAATTTTGCAACTGTTCTTTGAACATTGATAAAACTTTCTACAGAGGTCAACATACTTTATGGTATAGTATTATAAGAAATTCAGGATGGTCCTGGAGACACACGAAGTTCCATTCAGTTACATCCACACCTGAAACAGCCTCTATAACAAAACTTTAAGTTGTGGGGTTGTTTGAATATCTGTGATCTCACAATGGTGAATTCTGAACATAAGAAGAATTATTATCATAATTTAAAAATGAATTCTTTCGCAGCTGCAAATTTGGAAGCCCCCATGGAAGAAACCGAATATGAGAATTTCTTGAAAATCTGATATATTGTTCCAAATGTTGATATAAATATAATATTTAGAAATGCAGGGAGATTTCATTGCATCCGCTTTTCGTAAGTTACTGTGCGGGATTCTTTTCATGGATATGGTAAAAGTTCCAGACTCTTGAATCTTCATTGATCGAAGTGAAGGCAAGCCTATTCTGGAAAAATATGAATTCATACGTTTCTGAAATATAACTATGACAGTCAACGGGAACTCAAATGAAACATAACTTGATCAAAGATTTTTGAGTCTAGAATCAATAGACAGAGCCAACACAGAAACGCCGAAAGTCGATTTAGGCAGATTAAAAGTTAACCTACTTCCTAATTATTCGATTCTGAACTTCTGCCTGCTGGAACTTCCTTCGGAGTCGAGGCTTTCGTTACTCAACTTCTTTGTCTGGGATGGTTTATTTGCTAATGGGAATGGACTTTTATTCGATACACCAAACTTTTTGAATACACACAGCATTTCATGGAAAAAACTTCAGCCCTTATAAGCTGCATTCTTTCTTTCAAGGTAATTGATTTCTGAACAACAATAATCCCATTGACTCCTTAATTAGAAAACATTAATTGGGACTTAAGTATTCGGAAGTCTTGAAGAACGGTAGTTACAAAAGAAAAATGGCATTTAATGATCATTAAATGCCATTTTTCGATAATTTGAATTTGTCAGATATTCAGGATTTGTTGTGTTGTTTTTATAGACTGAAAATGTCGTGACGCCACAATATGTCGACTGGATCGAAAAAAAAATCTTTGTTTAAATCCACTTTCATGTATTTTGCCAGTAGAGACGAGAAACTCTCAGTGAAATAGAAACTTCATATTCTTATCGGTAAGCGATATTTCGAATCTACAGAAATTCTAGAATAGTGAAAGTTAAATAATAGTTAATATTCATTCATAGGTGAGTATTTTCATTCGTCTGAAGGTGAGTTAACTTATGTCTTCTCCTAGTTCTATTCTATGTGATGATTTCTTCAACAGAAATAGTAGAAAAGGTTGTTTTTTCGTTTTTTGAAATCATTTGCAATAAATATTCCAGATAAAATTATTTCGAGTATTCATTGCAGATGATGAATATTACTTTATCAGAAATATGAGCAAAACTGATTCAATCCTTCAGTAGACTTGTCTGCTGACAATAATTATTGATTATCATATATGATTTGTGACAACTCGTCTACTACCTTTTTACATATCGGTTCTAAACACATGGCCTATTGTTTGAATATCACATTACATGTTTAGTTTTTCTATTATTTGAAATAATATATTTCATTTCTTTTCTATAAGATCAAAATCGCAATGGCCCTCCTTTTCCAATTCATCGAATATTCCAATTATTCATTCAGTCACTCGACTCTCCGTCGATATACAATACGTTTTAGCATGTCCATTTTAAACAAATGAAAACGTTGAATTTATTACCTGCCTTTTCAATTCATTGTATTTATCATATAAATATATATAGTCCGTTTCAAAATGATTGTCATCAGAGCAAGCCATGGAATTCCAGCCGGGGCTTTATTTCTAGTTACTAAAAATTTCTCTGTGTTCATCATAGATAGAAATATATCAATATAACCTATATAATGATTGAATATATTCTCAAGGCAAATAAATTTGAAGAATTTTTGTGAAATTTTTTTTTTTTTTCAATTATAATATTTTTCATCATTGTTGTATTGAAAAATCTTCAAACTTAGCTTCAATTGCAAAAGAGAAACAGGCTGAGATAGATGATGACTAAAATGTACACACCCACACAATTTCGCTGTAGATCAAGCATGGGAATTGGAAATTCAGGATTGATGATGAAAATAGCGTGGAATGCTTCAATATGAAATCTTGCAGGATTTCGAGGAACTCCAATGTAGAGATATCATTCATCAAATAATTAAGACTTCATCAACGATAAAAGTTCGTTCTCTATGAAAACCCTTCAGCAATCTTTTCATTCTTGATATGACTATTATTTTTTCTGAGTATGGTGGAACAAAAAGTATAAAGCTGACCTGACTTTACAATTTCATAACAAAGTTGTTGAAACAAATAGAAAATATTTGTTGACAAATTGTGAATCATTTGAAGTGTGAAATGCTATAAAATCACTCATTTGCATTTATTAATATGTTCTGTCCATTTCATGATTCATTAAATAATATACCAAATTGATTTTGATTAAATTTCAGTTACTTTTCAGGCAGTTCAAAAACAACAAACTGATTAATTCATTGTTTTTTATTTTAGAAATAATACGTCGAATAATGTCTTCTTGAATCATGTGGAACTCGTTTATTTATCAGAGAACACCTCGAAAAAGTAAATGATTGTTACCTGAATAACTAGAAAAACGCGATTAATACTGGCAGAAATACCTGCTGAATTGTTGAGAAAAACTCTCAGTCCCGCCGATAAACTACTTTACGTTCCCTTGTAGTTAGCCGAGGCGAGGGGTATCTTGATGAATTCTAGCCATTTTCAATTCGGTAATACTTGATAAATATTCAAATCCAAAACTAATTTGTCGATTTAATCAAGAACATAAGCATACAGAAATAAATTCAAAATATATTCAGGAGGTTAATTCAAACTCTGAAATGTCAAAACTTAGTGTTTTCAATCAACACCAACCTAAATCCCAGAACTCAAAAGTTACTGATGGGATTTTACCAACATATTTTCGAGATTCCACAGCCGCCCGAGATGCCAATCATTTTGAAACGGACTATACAATACGTTTTAGCATGTCCATTTTAAACAAATGAAAACGTTGAATTTATTGCCTGCCTTTTCAATTCATTGTATTTATTATATAAATAATTTACAAATCATTATATTTTTGCATTGTTTATTCAGTTTCACGTGAGATCAAATTGTTAAGCGAATGAAAGTGTATAGTTGTGAGTACACCAGTGTACCTGAATATAATGAAATAGAAGGGTATTATTGTCCATATCTCTGATTCAAAAAATAATTCTCGGCTGAACAAATATGACTTCCGTTCTCCAGCATCAATTTCCAACAATCGGAAAAAGGAGTATGTATTGAAATGAAAATGAATCTTTAGCTTATATTACTATCGAAAATGATTGGTTCATTTTCAATTCTTACATTCTACGAAGTAGCAACTACTCAATCTTTAGCTCTCCTGAAGAAAATAATTATGTATCAATGACGGATCTTTACTGAAAATATATATACATAAATAATGAATGGCTAGAAAGTAAATAAGTAAGAAAAAGAAGTTATGAATTAATAAAAAGAAAAATATTGCACTGGCTTATCTGCACGCTTAACTTCATTCATAGAAGAAAAACTAAATGAAGCAAAGCCATTCCTTGTAACGTTGAGATGACAATTCGCAGCAAGACAGTACATCATCTTCAACTCAACACAACACGACTTTGAAAATAGAAATAATGTGGTTTTTGACTTTCACCTATTCTACAACTACTGTAAATTCCAAATATCGCAATTTAGTTCCTTAGGTATATCTATGAGAATATTCAAATTCGATTTGACTCATAGCAGCTCGTCCCTTATGACGAATTACATAGGAATTGATCCAGTCGCCATATTGTGACATCACACTTTTTCAGTTCATTGAAATCTGTTGGGCTGCCATTTCTGTAGATTGGAACAAACTCAAACCCACATACAAACCCCGTGTTCCATATTTCTAGGCATATTGTTATAATGTAATTCCTTCTTCTCCCATACCCTTCATTATTTCAGCCGTTGTTCGGTCTTCTCCTCCAGCTTTACCTACTTTCAGCCTTCGTACCGCATCGACCACTTCAATTCTAAGGATATTCGGTTTTCTCTCATAATCTGTGATTCCATTAGCTACATCAATTCTGTCTTCAGGTTATATGACAACCATGATACATCGCTATTGAATTTTTCATAAGGTAATACTTAATTCACTAGTTTCTTTCGTAAATGGAGAAAGAGGTTATTGAATCAAATTTTTCTTTAAATGGTATCAGATGAAAAATTTCCACTCCAGAAGGAAAAGGAGTCGATCAGGCAGTATAGAGTTCACGAATAATAAATCCATATAAAATAAAAGAAATGCAGGAGATTTCCTATTCATTATTCAATAGTGAAACAAGAAACAGGAGAGAGTTTCTATTAATTTTGATCTAGTAAGTGAATAGTTGCATGTAATGAATTTTCTAAATCCACAAAAATTGCAGCAGGGTGGATGAACTTTCAAGTATATTTCAATTTGACACATCAGAAATCCTTCTCATATCTCTAGAATGCTGGATCACTAAGTTGTGGAATCATCCGGTGGCACATGTGCTGCGAACGCAACACGTTCTGCAGCTGTGGGCATTTTTGGGAACTCTTTCAATTCATGCTAGGTAGCGGTAGTGGTAGCGAAATCTTCGTCCGGTGAATGCGACCAATCATTATCAAGTACGAGTTGAAACAGGCGAGTGATTCAGCAATATTGAAAATGGCAATTTCGAAATTTTACTTCCTGACTCGAAATCTAGGAATGTTATGCCTGTTTTGTTTTTGGATTTAGATGAGTAAGGTAAAAAAAAAACGAGTATAATTGAGATATATCGTTTTACTCTCAAGAAATCGATATTCAGGTAACATGATCACCTACTTTTTCAATTGATGAGAACACGAAACAGATGCGGATTTTATCTTCAAATTAATCAATGTATCCAAATCCATACAATTTCATTCCATTCGAAGTGAATTTGTTATCCAAATATTAAGTGATGAAATTTTATATTGAGATTTTCCAAACTAATGATAGGTTTCTAAAAGGTATGTTTGGATATTTCGTTCTTTCCTGTGGACACTTTTTCATTTTCAATTCTCATTATCTCGACAGGAGTCTCCGCAATAGTTTATGGGATAGTAGGGTTTCCGCTGAATATTGGATAATAATAACAAAAATATTTTATTCATTTATCATATCATCTAACAATACATTAACTCCTGCGATAATTGAAAGAAAAAATCAAAATACACACCAAAACAAAACTTCTGAATTCAGAAATTCATCCAAACTATAATGCCCCCGACATACAACATCCTTTATGACTCTGTCAAATATATTCTCCGGTAATAATTTTATATAACATCGGAGCTTGTTATAGAGTTTGACTGTCCACTACCCAGTGTTCAAAGAGTTGCTGAATTCGGACCATCCGATGCAAAGGTACAACTAAGATATCTTTTTTCCTGTGTAAACAAGCATAATAAGCGGTCTTTGTTGTCTGGTAAGTAGCTTTTCATTTTTCGCATGATATACATTTTTTTACAGATTTCTTCCACGTGGACTGTTTAGCTCAACTTAGAATTTACCATAATGCCCAAATATTTTATGTGCTTTGTATCAATTGAATCAAATTGAATCAAATGCAGAAAATCCCGTAGTATTCAAGATCACTTGATAACGATTTTTCTAAATCAAAACGGAGCAATCCTCGTTCAGATGAACAAGGGAACCATTCATTCTGCAAATGCAATAGAATTTGCGACGAATATTTAGAAATGTCCAAACCATGATATCATTTATATCAATCGTCTAGAGATTCGAATGGGAGTGGAGAACATTAATTTCACTCAAGAAAATATTTTCCCAGACGGACTTGATGGATCAACGTACACACTAGAATATTCCCTTTATGAGAAATGAGAATACCACTTGAATTATCAGAAGGTATTGTATCCTTCTGAGACTGCTACAGGGTTCATTTTTTCGATGAAACACGTTTTCCGAGCTTGAATGAATTTCTGCAGTTAGAAGATGAGATTTCGAGTGATTTATTGTTCTGGATTTTTCTCCTGCTATTATTAAATGAGATGCGGATCGAGAAAATATTCTAGGAAAAGTGAAGTAACGAAAATTATACTCCGCTCAACAAAATCAATGATCAAGAAGTATTTTCTTGAAAAATAACTGAAGGAAGGCAAAGTTGATGGTGAAAGGAGAGAAAAGTCGTACTTAGCTATCGATGAGAACAACACTAGACAGGGAATCATGGAAGGCTGTTAAGAACTCTGATTACGAGTCACTACCTATATTCGGGATCTAGTTACAACTGAGAAAAGGAATACGAAAAATTCCAAATTTGTGGAATTGTTCCACCTGTCGGTTATGTTTGATTCAGGTATCGGGACTTATCACCATCTACGAAAAATATAATTTTTTTTTCACACTTTCGTATGATATTATTGATATTATTCATATCGTTATCACAAGTTTTGAATCTAGGACTAGTGCTATTAGATTCATATACAAAATAATACAGGGTCTTTCACGAGGAACCTCACCCATATTTATACGGGAAACTACTGAACGTATTTTCATGAAATTCAGCACTTATAAGTATTTCAAGATGCTGATGAAATCTAAAATATTTTCAAGGCATGAGCACCTCCGGTTTTTCCGGAAATGACATCAACTTCCGTTTTTCAAATTAGAACACCATTTTTTTATTGCAGAAATAGATTCCTTAGAAAATTTCAAGTTATTCTGATGTAACATTTTTCAGTTTTGGTTGGAAAATTCTCTCTGAGCGGGAAAATTCGAAAAAAAAAATCGAAAATAGAGCTCCGCTGAAACAAGAATAACTTCGAGGTTTTTGGATGGAAAATTTTCATTTTTGGGATTTTTCAAGATGTAAGATTGATGTATCCACTTAAAAAATCAAAATGGCGATTCATGATACAGGGGGTGAAAAAATCGCTTTCAAAGTTAGGGATAACAAAATCGTGAAAAATCAATTTTTTCAAATTAGAACCCAATTTTTTTATGGCAGATATCGAATCTACGTTAGAAAATAATGTGAGTGTATGCATCACACCCTTGCCCTAAAATGGATATTTTCTGAGTTATTCACAAAAAACTGTTTTTTCGTCTTGAATTTTCAGCTTTCTTTTCCCTTCACGCCAAAAAGATGAAATTTTCAGGAACTGTTACTTAAACCATGTTTTAGATTTTACTACCCTAATATGCAAGAGAAAAAAGTTACAGGTTGTTCCTAAATAGATGGCGAATTTTGATTCGAATTTGTATCGGAAACCCTTTTATTTCAACTAATCGGCCATCGGTTTTCTCTCCAGTGATGAATAAATAATTCCTTATGAACCATATGCAAAAACTTACCATGTTTTACATTCTTTTTTTTTTAATGATAGATATCATCTGCCAAATTCCTCTTTATTCAGTAGCATTCCTGAGACGTATAAATAAATGTCTAGAAATTAACGGTCAAAACTTTGAGCATCTTCTCTAGTTATAACTGCGAGAGTTTGCCATGGTTCTCCTAATAGTAACTTGAAGTCGGTTTCAAGAAGGGGTGAAAAATCTACAGCATGGTTCAAATAACAGTTCCTGAAAATTTCATCTTTTTGGCGTGAAGGGAAAAGAAATAGCTGAAAATTCAAGACGAAAAAACAGTTTTTTGTGAATAACTCAGAAAATATCCATTTTAGGGCAAGGGTGTGATGCATACACTCACATTATTTTCTAACGTAGATTCGATATCTGCCATAAAAAAATGGGGTTCTAATTTGAAAAAATTGATTTTTCACGATTTTGTCATCCCTAACTTTGAAAGCGATTTTTTCACCCCCTGTATCATGAATCGCGATTTCGATTTTTAAAGTGGATACATCAATCTTACATCTTGAAAAATCCCAAAAATGAAAATTTTCCATCCAAAAACCTCGAAGTTATTCTTGTTTCAGCGGAGCTCTATTTTCGATTTTTTTTTAGAATTTTCCCGCTCAGAGAGAATTTTCCAACCAAAACTGAAAAATGTTACATCAAAATAACTTGAAATTTTCTAAGGAATCTATTTATGCAATAAAAAAATGGTGTTCTAATTTGAAAAACGGAAGTTGACGTCATTTCCGGAAAAACCGGAGGTGCTCATGCCTTGAAAATATTTTAGATTCCATCAGCATCGTGAAATACTTATAAGTGCTGAATTTCATGAAAATACGTTCAGTAGTTTGCCGTATAAATATGGGTGAGGTTCCTCGTGAAAGACCCTGTATACCTGAATTCGTTGTGTACTAATCAAATAATCAAATATAATTATAACCCTAAGGAAATAAAAAAAAATTTTTTTCTTCAAATAGAATGAATTAATCGAAATATTAACTGTTCTGGTTCACATCTCACAATTGATTTCCATCATAACGGTTCTTAGAAATGTTCACTGATGGGGCATTAACAACACAGGGCGGCAAGGAGTTCGAATTATTGAAAATCTTGTTGGGATAAAATTTCTTCTCATTGTTGTCCTGTACTGATGCTGTCTCAGCTTGAAATCATGCTCGCGCAGGCGGTGGTCTTCAGACAATGGGAAAGGGGATCTTAGGTCTCTGCCAATGAAGCTATTCAATATACGAAATGTTAATATGAGAACTCCACGAACTTTCCGATTCTCAAATGTATTGAGATTAGCCATGACAAGACGACGTTCGTAAGAGGACCTTACTCGACCAAAGCAAATTCGTGTGGCACATCTTTGGACCGGCTAACTCCAAAATCGGCCTGAAGTCAGTCTTGTTTAGTTTAACGAAGGTCGAAAAAGAAACAGGAGCGAACCATTCCTGCAGTAGATATATCGACTTTCTAGCTTTTCTGCAGATGGTGGTTATATTTAGACCAGCTCAAATCAGTCGTCACCACCACACCCAGATCGTTGTGAGCGTCTACACTAGTTAGTGTTATACCGCCTATTGTGTAGGTAAATCTTGGATTCGACCAGCCAGTATGGATAACAACACACTTGGATGTATTCTGACGGAGCCGTCATATGTGGCACCACTCAAGAAGCCTATCCAGGTCTTGTTGAAGCTGGTCATACCGTGTAAATGGGTCTGAGTAAATTTTAGTATTTTCTGCGAAAAAAGAGCAGGAGGACGTCAGAAGTAGAGTAACGCCTGCAACCAGGAAAAACAAAGGCCCGAGCACAGATTCCTGTGTTACTCCACTGATTATCGGGTAAGCAGAGGCATAGGCGTAGCCAACACGCACACGTAAGGAGCGGTTAGTCAGAAACGCCGAAATCGAACTGAGAAGGTGGCCTCGGTTACCAGGGTTTTCAAGTTTCAACAACAGTCTGTGTCTCGGGACACGCCCTCGAAAAATTCAGATATACCACATCCGTACAACCCCCACTATCAACAGATGAGGTCCAGTCCTTCAAACACTGTAGAAGCACAGTTAAGAATTGTATTACTAAACTATGGTAGAAGGTTGGGTATGACCGATCGGCCAGGGACGAACCCATGTTGTTGTTCGGGATTCGCGTTTTGCTGCTGTGAGAAGTCATTCATAGTACGACAGATTTTGTAACGGGTTCAGTTCGTCATTTTGTAACGGTGGTGCCACCATTTCGTAATAATTCTCCTAGTAATGTTTTGCCACCACTGGGAGTTTGTGTCGGAAAAAGTTGATTTGAGGACGCCAGCAATTTTTTTACTGAAATGGCTAGTCAAGAGTAAAGTAAATGTTAATATATGCTTCAGTTTCCCAGGAAGAAATCGATGACTTCATTAATTGGAAAATGAAAAGAAAAGGTAAAATATAAAACCAGTGAAGTTGAGAATTTATGACACAGTAGCAAAAGAACAGAATATCTGTCATAAATACAGACTACAGAGGTCTGAATGTGAGCATCTTACACGGTTGAAAACATTTTCCTGATCAGATCTATCCATAATAAATGTATTTTTATTTACACAAGAATCCAAATGGCCAAGTTGAACTGGCAGAATTTAGTCTTCGTCGGTTCGAAACTTTGGAGGCCGGCAAAACTGATACTCGTCCGTCTACTCGTTGTGTTTAACGGGACAACGGCGATGTGCAGCTATAATCAACAGGGCCAGTCAGATATCTGCTTTCTTGGTTCATTTACGGTTCGGGCACAAACACAAGAAAGGGGAAGAAAAAAAATGAGGCCAATTTCACACTTTGCACTTAGTTCGTAATCGTTATTCGCAGTTCGTCGATCGTAATTCGCAGTTCGTCAAGTCAATCGTAATGATAGTACAGAAAATTTGCCTTAGAACGAAAAATACGTCCAATCATTTTTTGCGGAAATCATTAGGAGCGCATTCGAAAATTTCACATGAAATGATATTCTACTCTCGACCCATGAACCGTTCATCTTATATTAAACATCTTAACCTGTTCCCGACCGGTGTGAAGTTAGCGTCCACTTTTCTCGGAGATAGCGGCCGTTTCACCAATGGCGTCGGGTGAAATAAAATGTATCACAACTTTTGACTGGTACCAAGTAGCGATACTTTTTGGAGTAATTTTCAATTTATACCAAAAAATTAGAATTTTTTCACTCGAAACAATAAAAAAGGGCCTCAAAAAAACCAAAAATTATGTTTTATTGGGAATAACGGAAGCAAATGGCCTCTACAGATGAAACTCACAGAATAGCTTTTTTAGGATCTGAAAACTCAGTGTTATCAATTTCATTTCCTTCGGAAGGGGCTCAGGGGTAAAAATCGACACCGCCTCCAACAATCCTACTGTCATTGAGAAAACACCGAAGAAAATGGCCTCTACCAATGAAACTTTCAGGAAACGTTTATAATGATCTAAGGAACGAAAATTATCAATCTCATCTCCTTCGAAAGGAGTTGAGGGGTGGATATCGACACCGCCGCCTCCAACAATCCTATTGTCATTAGGAAAATACCGAAGAAAAAGGCCTCTACGAATGAAACTTTCAGGAAACGTTCATAATGATCTAAGGAAGGGGTGTTATCAATCTCATCTCCTTCGAAAGGAGCTGAGGGGTGGATATCGACACCGCCGCCTCCAACAATCCTATTGTCATTCGGAAAATACCGTAGAATATGGCCTCTACAAATGAAACTTTCAGGAATCGTTCATAATGATCTAAGGAACAAATGTCATCAATTTCATTTCCTCCGGAAGGGGCTGAGGGATGTAAATCGACACCGCCTCCAACAATCCTACTGTCTTCGAGAAAACACCGACGAAACTGGCCTCTACAAATGAAACTATCAGAAAACGTTTTTTATGATCCGAAGAACAAGTGTTATCAATCTCATCTCTTTCGGTAGGGGCTGAGGGGTGTATATAGACACCGCCGCTTTCAACAATCCTATTGTCATCGGGAAAACATCGACGAAAATGGCGCCCTCCTATACGCCACTGATTTCTTGTCTTGTAGGGCTGTCCGAAATGATGTTGTTGAATGGAGATTTCCTTGGAAGATTGCGAATGAATACAATGCAAGAATGTGATCAACAACACGATTCCAACAGAGGTGCGCAAGTTGGTGACTCACTAGTGGAATTTCGATATGAAAATTTTGGAATTTTGTGCTCATTTTGTGCCAATTTGTGCCGTATGTTACGAATCTTGTGTCTATTCAGTTTTCCGGATATTTCGAAATTTCAATATGAGTCACCAACTTGACGCTGTGACTCATATGTGAAATTTTGATACTGAAATATTCTAGGAATTTTGTGCCCATTTTGTGCCAACTTGTGCCGTATGTTACGAATTTTGTGCCCATTCAGTTTTCGAGATATTTCCAGTTTTCACTATGAGTCAAACGTCAAGTTGGTGACTCACATATGGAATTTTGGAAATTTTCTTTTTTTTAAAAATTGTGACTATTTTGTGTCAATTCGTGCCATAAGTTCTGAATTTTGTGCCCATTCAGTTTTCGAGATATTCCGAGTTTTCGCTATGAATCAAGCGTCAAGTTGGTGACTCACATATGGAATTTTGGAAATTTTCTTTTTTCGATAAATTGTGTCTATTTTGTGCCAATTTGTGCCGTAAGTTACGAATGTTGTGCCCATTCAGTTTTCGAGATATTCCGAGTTTTGACTATGAGTCAAGCGTCAAGTTGGTGACTCACATACGGAATTTTGGAAATTTTCTTTTTTCGATGAATTATGTCTATTTTGTGCAAATTTTTGCCGTGAATTACGAATTTTGTGTCCATTCAGTTTTCAGGATATTTCGACTTTTCATTGAGTCAAGCGTCAAGTTGGTGACTCTCATATGGAATTTTGAAAATTTTCTTCTCTCAATAAATTCTGTCTATTTTGTGCCAATTTTTGCAGTAAGTTACGAATTTTGTGCTTATTCAGTTTTCAAGAAATTTTTTAGTTTTCCACGTTAATCATCAACTTTATGTCACATGTCACAGGTGAAAAGTTTTTTTTTATTGATTGAGCTCAATTTGGGCCAATTTGTGCCGCATGTCATAAATTTCAACAAAAAATCGCATGTGCGCGCCTAGCGTCAAGCTCCCTTAATCAGATAGTTAAATAATCCCCAAGTGAAAGCCATGCTCATGGTTATCAATTCAGCATTTTTAATGTTAAATTTGGCATATTTGATTCATGTTCAGCATATATTTTTAGCGTTTAGCATAAAGTATATTATTGAGCATATTTTCGGAAGGGAAAAGAGAAACAAATTTTTGACGGACTTTTCTGATATTTCAAAATCAACAGATGCACAAGAACCCACTGAGTTGGTACTTCGTTCACTGTTACCCTCTTCACTGAAAAAAACGAAGGATTTTATAGCCCAAATAAATATTTATGAGCTTGCAACAACCGATATATTCAGGAAATATGTAAACAAACTTCTAGTCGATCCGGCCGGACATCTGGCTCTTTTTCTCGGGAATTCCTATATCTGAATGAACGCGAGGCTGTCGATAATATTCGAAATATTTTCAAATCCAATATCCCACTCGTTACGTGTATCATAATATGTACAAGCACCCTTGGTCTTCGAGATTCAAAATTTCAAATGCTTTGGAAAATCCATGTATCATAACTTTTTGATCGTATATTTTTTGAGAGCTGAGAAACCATGAAATGAAGAATGTCAAACATTGGTTTTTGCAAAGTATCAAAGCTTAAATCACCGAGATTCAAATTCACGTTAGGATTTAAACGAACAGTTCTTCCGCATGCAGCAGTTTTCAGTAATTTGCATATCCATTTGAGAATATTAAGATATAACATATTTGATTAATATCTATACCACGACAACCATATTTCAATTCATTCAAGTTTGAAAAAAACAGTTCTGACAATGAAAAAATTAAAATTTAACCCAGGACCTAAGAATATTTTGAAATCTGATACCTTAGAACCCCAATGATTATTTTCATTCAAGTGTTGTGTGTCGAAAATAATGTATATTTCTGGAATAACTACATATAGAAAAAAAAATTTTTTGGCACTTTCCGAAATGAAAAGTCATGCTTTTGGCATTTTCTGAACGCAAAACTAGCATATTTTGCTTTTCCTGAGATGGCAACACTGACCATGTTTAATCTAACAGAAAGCACACCCACAGAGGACCAATAGCTACCCGTCTTTTGCCAAACACGTGCGGTGTGAAGACGTGCCAGAGGAGATCCTATTTCATATTGAATCTGAAGAAGATTGGTTTTGCGTACCTCAACCGAATATTATGATATTTATTTATTTATTTATTTATTTATTTATTTATTTAGTGCAATGGAATACAAACGGGATAAATCCCATAAACAGTATTCTCAAATACAACAAAATTCAATAAAGTATTAACCTAGCCTACATACAACAAACAAAAATAAAAACATCAACAAAAAAATTCTTATTATTCTGAACAGATGAATCATCCGAATGAAATTTTCATTTTACCCCTTCTTTCAATGCTTTTTTTATTTTATTTTTACTATCAGCGAACAAGTCTATTGAAACCGGACACTTATTCACAGTGTTCATTGCTCTGCATAAAGGAGAATTTTGACCACTGTTAGTTCTTCTCTGTGGAACAAGAAATAAACCCCTCTGCCTGAGATTTCTCTCAGGGGCATAAAGATTTACTTTCGCCAGTATACTTTCACAGACCAACTTATTGTTGATTAGTTTATAAACAGATAAAATATCATTTATCTTTCTGATGTTTTCCAATGAAATAAAATCAAAATACCTGAGCCTCAGGTTATAGTTATTAGGATCACGAGGTGTCAAATAATACTGGCATTTATAGCTTAAAAATTTCAAAAACTTTTTTTGTACCATTTCAATTCTTGTTATGTATATGAGATAAAAAGGATTCCAAACAGCTGAGGCAAAATTAATCTTACTATTGATAAAGGCAAAGTACAATGTTCTCATTGTCA
This sequence comes from Hippodamia convergens, assembly GCA_038502775.1. Taxonomy (NCBI): domain Eukaryota; kingdom Metazoa; phylum Arthropoda; class Insecta; order Coleoptera; family Coccinellidae; genus Hippodamia; species Hippodamia convergens. Next base: position 56,265,848 of record CM076608.1, read on the forward strand.
ATTGATCTGTGAAAGGCTTACACTGTCTCATAATAAATCCAAGCATTCTATTACAGGAAGCAACTAAAAAATCAATATGCTTATCGAAAGAGAGATTACTATCTAAAATTACCCCAAGATCCCTGACATGCTCCACCCTAGACAACTGTGAATCATTCAAGGTGTACGGGAACTGGACGACATTCCGATTGCGAGAAACTGTCATAATAGAGCATTTAGATATATTAATATATAAACCGTTTTCATAACAGTACTCAGAAAAAGTACTCATCTCATCCTGCATTTCATGGGAATGTGTCAAGGAACCTATACACCTGAAAATCTTCAAATCATCCGCGAACAACAAAAATTTACATTTATTAAAACATTTCGAAATATCATTAATATAAATTAAAAACAATAACGGACCCAAATGTGAGCCTTGAAGAACACCAGATGAAACCAAAGAGAAATTAGATTTATAACCGCCAACCTCCACATATTGCCGCCTTTCCGACAAATATGACCTAAACCATGCCAACATGATTCCCATCACTCCGATCCGCTCAAGTTTATGTAAGAGTAATTTTGTATGAACCTTATCGAACGCTTTCGCAAAATCAGTAAATAATACATCTACCTGCAAACCGCAGTCCAAACTCTCATGCAAGTATTCAACCATTGTGATCAGATTTGTTTCAACCGATCTTCCGCTAAGAAAACCATGTTGTTCACCGATAATCTGAGGCCTAACCATATGCAATAATCGCGGAAATATCAGAGATTCGAAAATCTTTTCAAAAATAGAGAGTTTGCTAATAGGTCTGTAATTAATAACATCTGATTTCGAACCACCTTTGTGAATAGGAACGACGCAAGCAATCTTCCAACGAGAAGGAAATTTACCGACTCTCAAAGACTTATTATAAATCATCGTTAGAGGAACTTTAAGGGAAATACTACATGATCGTACAAAAAAATCGCTGTTCGTTTAATGGAATGTAAACACTACCAAAATATCTAGAGAAAAGTTCACTTATTTCTTGTCCATTATTAGCTATAGTATCATCATATGACATGGTCTTCGGTATATTATCAAATTTATTCCTGACAGAACAATATGAGAAAAGTTTATTCGGATCCCTTACTATATCAGACTCAACAGAAGAAATGTATTTTTTGAAATCATTTGCAATAAGTTCTCGAGTTTTTCGTCTCATTATTTTGAAATTTGCATAATCCGAAATATTCTTAGACATTTTCCATTTTTTATGAATTCTATTCTTTTTTTTAATCGATTTTATAGTCTCAGACGAAAAATATACAGGAAATCTTTTACTCTTTTTGATTTTAGGGACATGCTGCTCAATTAAATCGTACAGTATCTTGTAAAAAATATCTACATCCTCATCCAAATCATTATTAACCAATAAATTACTCCAAATAGTTTTACTAATAACATTGTTCATGAAATCATCACTATCAGACTAATATTTCTTATGTAATTTTCAAAATTCCATATATGAGTCACCAACTTGACGCTTGATTCATAGCGAAAACTCGAAATATCTCGAAAACTGAACGGGCACAAAATTCGTAACTCACGGCATAAATTGGTAGAGAATGTGCGCAATTTATCGAAAAAAGAAATTTTCCAAAATTCCATATATGAGTCACAGCGTCAAGTTGGTGACGTCACAATGAAAACTCGAAATATCTGGAAAACTGAATGGGCACAAAATTCGTAACTTACGGCAAAAAATAGACACAATTTATCCAAAAAAGACAATTTCGAAAATTCCAAATGTGAGTTACCAACTTGACGCTTCACACATAGAGAAAACTCGAAATACAGGGTGGCCATTTGAAAACGAAACAAACGAGATTACAGACGAAATGAATTTTTTCGATGGAAATTCTCGGACAGGTCGATTTCTGTTCGAGGGGGACAACTTAAGATGTAGGTTACGGACGCATAGCGCTCCAACCCTTGCTACTACAACCCTCACCCTCAATTTTTGAATAGGGAAGATGGGGTGAGTGATACCTCATTTGACCCCAAAAACTCTGTAATAGTTTTATGCAAAACGCTAACAAATAAATTAGTAGCGTAAATTAGTTATATCAATACAAAAGGAAAATTGCTGGAGGGGGGAGGAATTCAAATCACCCCGTATCTGGCTATGAAAGAATTTGATTTCAGTAGGGTCAATTCTGGCCATGCCATACCAGTTAAAGGTTAAAGTCGTTTTCGTTTTACTTTCATCAATATTATTGAGTCTTTATAACTAACCATTCGGCCTTGTCTAACGAAAGTCCTCGACCTGAGCTCATAGAATTAACACTTTATATGGAGAGTCGTGACATGATTTCGAAAATTCTATTCTCAGTTTCATTAATAACTCCATAACTTGATATTTATGAGTGATAATGAGTCTATCATCATAATGTCATTAGCAAACTTCGGACAATCCATTTTTAGAAATGGAATTTTACTACTTCATATTATAGGGAGTTCAATTTGGAAAGTTCCAGACAAATCGATTTTAATAATTGATAGAAGGACGTTTAAATTCCTAGCAATGTGCACCATAATGTATTTTCTCCAAAGGACATAATATGTTAGATGTACAATGAATGAAATTAAATGATCCGTTATGAGGGTTGCGCCTAAGACAGAACACGATGTTAGTCAGTTGGCCATAGGAGGGTGCAGAGAGAGCAGAAAAACTAGAAACACAGAGTCATCCACGTCTCAAGTTAAATCATGACCTCCTTCAATGATGGCATCGTATGTCAGAGATCCGTGAAATGGCATGAATGACAGAAATACAAAAAAGGAGCAAAAGTGGAAATATCATGTCATCCTAATTTGTAATGCTAGTTTTCATCGTTTTGATGCTACTGATTTTAGGTATTAATTAATAATAATAATAATAATAACTTTATTCAATTCCCTTCGACATATACATATGTATGGGCACGTCAAAAAACAAAAATTGCTTAATCTAAGGAATATAAAAAAAAGTAAAGAATAATTATTTCACCGCAATAGGTGAGATTACATAAACAACAACGACATTTATTTATTTCATTTTTATTATAAACATATATTATTTATTATTATTTATTTTAATCCTATAAACCAACATCGCATAGATACTCATCGACACTGTAATATGCCTTGCTTAATAGTATTTGTCTCAGTCTACCCCTGAACAAAGTAAGTCCAAGCTCTCTAATTGCTGATGGTAGATGGTTGTTTAACCTAACACCTTGGAAGTAAGGTGAATACTCATACTTGGAAGTCCTATGAACAGGAACAGAAAGAGTCGACGTATTCCTAGTATTATAACTGTGACACTCAGAAAGATGTGGCACAGTGCCAATTTTTTCTTTCAGATGTATTAAACATCTATAAACGTATATTGAAGGCACAGTCATTATATTGTTTTCAATAAAGTAATCCCTATATGAAGTACGAGCGCTCAACCCAAACATAAGACGTATAACTCTTTTTTGTGCTATTAATATTCTTTCTACAGAAACCGAGTTACCCAAAGTAAAATATTGTAATTTAGATGAGAGTGAAACAGACCATAATACACATTAACCAGTGACTCAATAGGAAGAGATCCTTTGAGCCTGCTAAGAGCATTATAAGCTTTATTCAAATTACCACACAAGTAATCGACATGATCACACCATCGCAATTGCTCATCTACGATCAAGCCAAGAAATTTGATAGATGACCTCGATTTGATAGTTATATCACCGTAGTTTAGTGTAATAGAATCAGTTCTGGCTTTGAGGCAGAATGATACCAACTCAGTCTTATCGATGTTTACTATAACAGAGTTAGCCTTGCACCAATTCATAAAGCTTTGAATCAGAGTTGAACATCTTGAGATTAGCTCTAATATAGTTTTAGCAGAAATTGCAAAAGAGGTATCGTCAGCAAACATAATTATCCATTCAGAAATCACATGGTCTGGCAAATCGTTGATGAAAAGGAGGAATATGAGAGGTCCCATGACTGACCCCTGCGGGATTCCCAAAGTTTGACTGAAAATGTCTGATGTATACTCAAACAACTTTTTTTATTATTGCGGTGAAATGTTATCAGTAGGTTTATCCTATAGTCTTTGTGGAAATGTTTCTTCAGGAATTTAAATTTTGAAGTTTTCAATGTAAACAGTCTTTGTGAGGATTCATTTCCGGTTTGATGCAAGACAAAGGTGAAAGGTAATGAAATAGATAACTGGTAAGTTTCGACTCAATTCATGAATGAATTTTTCCAACAGAAAAAGCTATGATGTGGTGAACTTAAAGCTTAACTAAATGTCAATGTGAGGATTAATCACCTATTGAGTGAATGATACTTGTAAGTAGACCTTCTCACCTGCAGAATTTGAGAATTTCAAGTGGTTTTATCATAAACCATCACAAACTATGGTGACTACTTCCAATTCCTCTACTACTGACGAAAAAGTTATCATTTGATATCTTCGTCATGAGCAGATTAAAACGATTAATACGCGAGGTTGTCCTGAGAGATATCTACTTTGCACTATTCCATAGCTCTTTATCCTATGGCATACTAATTTGGGCAGATGCGCCTGAATCTAATGCAGTTTTCTGGAAACAAAAGAGCTCGCAGTGATCAAAAACACCATTTCTTGTAGAGAATATTTAAAAACTATGAGATACTAACATTTCACTCCCAATTCATTTATGCTTGTTTGATTCATCTTGACGACAACAAGAGCAAATACAAATTCTGCAGTTGCTTTCGAAAACGCCTCAAACACTTCCCGGCCTCCAAATGCTACTACTCAGTTGATGAATTCCTGATAGACGAATTCAAGTAAAGTGTATATAAAGATGAAGATGAATTTTCCTCGCTGTTCTGTTGGTTTCGTTATTTCTTTTTTTTTTTTTTTCGTTGACTATAAATTGTTACCTACGGTATAATGATTTCTGAAATAAATATGATTTGATGAATGTTCAAAACATTAAGGTTGTTGAAATTGTAATATAATATTACAAGAATCTGGTAGGGTAGGGGTTGTTCAATTCATCATTGTAAACAACCTGAACCAATTTTAAAAATAAAATGGATCTGTGTTTTATGTTTCGTCTCGTTTCACAGAACTGTTATATAAAAATATGATTTTATTTTGATACTCCCGAATCCGTTCAGTTTTCAATTTCGAATATGAAATATTCCAACATCCAAAATTAACAGAACCACAGAATTGTATAATGTCAATCGATTATAGTGTAACGTATGCAAATATTCAATGAGCGAACTCCAGAATGGAAGAGGTCAAACTTGATTGAAATGTCGCAAATGTTGTACCCTTGTTACTAGGGAGCTAGTTTTTCTTATATTTCGATGTTCTCTGGTTGGTCAGTTGCCAAGAGCCCATTTACTTGGATTGCTGAGTGTAGTTGACTTGAATAAACTTTGTTAACAAAAACGTGTATGAGTATTATTTCGGAGTATCTGCGTTTCGATATAACAATAACTTTCTTCGCAAAATTACAAGAACAGATGACCTTAGAAGTCTTAACCATTGCAGTAGAGAGTCAACTTCTGATACTTTAGGGATTCTTGGTCAAAATAAACAAAAGAATCTCACCTTCCTTAGGATGAAAATAGAGAATACCTACAACTAAACGATTTTGCAAATTACAATACAATAATAGTATATTTTGAAACAAGTTGCAGAATGAGTTCTATTCCTACACGAATGCGAAATTCGAAAACAAGCGAAGCAGCAACGAGTATCAGACGATATTTTCTCAATTTCTGTCAAATTTTGTGGAGTACTTTCGAAATTCAAAGTAAATTTCAGATAATACAGGGTGTACTACCAGGAGTTCCCATTAAAAGTATATGAGGAAATGATAATTCAATCAATTTATTATTTCGTCTGGAGATATAAGCCAGATAAACCTTCCTTCATGATAAATTTTCGAATATCAATGACATCCGCTTTCACCGGAAATAGTATCAGCTTTCTCATTTCAAATGGAACACGCTGTATATTGTAACTTTTTTGAATAGATAATCGAAAGCGAAGTTTTGTGAAATACTCTCGGAATTCAAATAATCATTCAGATTGGTGACTTTTGTATCGTATCTTGAACGAAAAATCTAACTGAAAACAATGCTGTAATGAGTTTGATTACAGTTCTAAGCGTAGGTTCAGAACTCATTACGATATTCAAATAGAGAAAAATCAATTATATGAAACATCCTGTATCTTTCGATATGCGGACGATACCGTCCTAATCACTGAAAATATGCACGACCTACAACAACTGAATGATAAGATAGGAGAACAGAGCAAATAGATGGGTCTAAACATTAACACCGAGAAGACTAAATTCATGATCATCCCAAGAAACCCAAATATGCATAGAAACGCCATCATAACATTCAATGCAACGCCGTTAGAAAGGGGAGATAAATTCAAATATCTGGGTGCCTGCCTCTCTGAAGATTGGACATCAGACAGAGAAATAAAATGTCGCATTGAAGAAGCCCGACAGTCATTCCTAAGGTTCGAAGAGTTTTTTCTTGTCCTGATTTTGATCTCAACCTGCGACTCAGATTCGTGAAGTGCTACAATTGGTCGGTAATTCTTTACGGCATGGAAGGCTGGACCTTGAGGAAGACTGCGATTCACAAACTAGAGGCCTTCGAGATGTGGCTGTACAGCAGGGACTTCGAGGTGCCTTGGACGGCAATATTGACAAATGAGGAAATTCTGAGACGCGTCGACATACAACGTGAATTGTTTGAAACGATTAAGAAGAAAAAACGGCGAACCTAGAAGACATTATGCGGAACAACAAGTATCAATTTTCACACTTACTGATCGAATTGAGGGAAAAAAAGGGATCGGAAGGAAGAAAATGTCCTGGCTGCGGAACATCAGGCAGTGAACACGACTGCACGATATACAGTTCTTGATACATACCGCAAGAAAAAGAGAGGCGATGGAAACTGTTATCGCAAACATCCATTAGTGGATATGCATTGAAAGAAGAAGAAGTATCTTCGAACAGAAACAGTAAAAACCAATATTGAACACTTATTCAAACTCCTTTAAATGTCTTGCATCTGCACTGACCACTTATACATGTTGAGCAAAATTGGTGATACATGAAAAAAATTTGTCATCTCAACAAGATAGAGGAAAATAAATATCATATACAGTTTTTTTTAGAGAAACTCGTAATGCCATCAACAGCATTCATCTTCTTTTGTTTTCTAATTACAAGCCAAGAATGAAATTTGAGCAATTTCAACTTTGGTCATTATTTGTTCTAGAATTTTGAAATTAAAAGCATATACAAACACTTTTTTTCAGGGCAATCCAGTAGCGTACTGTTTTTTCCTAAGAGATTACCTTGCTGGGATAACAATAGTTGATTATAAATCGGAAAAAATCATCTTTTCTTCTGTTTCAAAAATATAAAACACATTACTCAGGGTGAGCCCGTGAAACAGATTAGCTTCTTTTTTTATGGTATGATCGAGAAAAATCTTCGATGGGTCAATCTTTCGACACAAAATGGAAATTTTTCAGTATATTCATAGAATAATTGCAGGAACATTGTAATGATGTATCAATCCCAATAGAGTGTTGAATCTTGATAGGGCTGCCATCCCGATTAGGAGTTTCAATATAGAACCCTGGCCTCTAAGACGAAAGGCGTCGAAAGATTAACTCTTCTTAGCATTTTCTATAACTGGACGGAAGTATTGGTCAGTTCTTCCTTTTTTACGAGAGCCACCTTGTATAATGTATGTATTTTTGAAACGAAAAAAAATGATGAGTCTTTCTGACAAACCATCAACTATTGTTTCTATGGGAAAAAATACCACTTTCTTTTATAGCTCACCAACGAAACCTCTTCGGGCAAAAACAAAGTAGGCTACTAGATTGCTATGAAACAAGTTCTCCTATAATATTTCAATTCCAAAATTCAGGCTCAAACATGAACGGAGATGATGACCAAAATTGAAAAAGCCCAAATTTGAATTTTGGACTATAACCCGAAAACAAACGAAGATAGATAAATGCAGTGGATGGCATTATGAGATTCCCTAAAAAATGATGGACATTATGTGCCATCGATTTTCCTCTACCTCTTAAGGTTAAAAAGTTGTAGTTCAGGTATCACCAATTTTGCCCACCCTGTACATTAATTGGTGAAAAGCTCTCTCTAAAAAACAAACCACGTTTCCCAATGTTCCAGTTCATTTTACTAATAGAAATCGTTTTGTCGCTCGAACAACTGTATCTTTACAGTATTGAATGTGATTTCAGCTACGATGCAATCAAAAGGTTTCGAGCATGTAAACCATCAAAGTAATATTCTGGATTCAAAGAATTTCACATTTTCGTTGGTTTTATTTTTTTAATGAATGGTTTCTGTACATTTCCTTTGATTAACCGTCGCGTTCGGATTCAAGCATATAATTCATTCATCTTGCTTTCACCCTGCTTTTTAGTGACTCTTCGTTTCGGATCTTCTCAACAGCAATGGGAGAAGATCCGACTCGACGAACATGCACTCAACTTGGCCAAAGATTCTGAAAGCATCTATTCAGAATCCATAATTTCGGCAGGAAATCAGAGAATTTTTTTTTTCTTTCAGCGTACGATTATATTAATGTGAAGTGTTACTTACTGTTGGGGTTGTAAACTCAACTGGTTTTCAAAGAAGACATCAGTTTCGACGTTTGAATAATTCCGATGCCATATCAGATCTTCTTTTCGTCTTGATTTTTAGAATTTCATAGCTCCTTTCAGAAGGATTCTGGTGTGGAACGAATTATGCTACAGACCAAAATACACAAGCATGACTTTATCAGGTCATTGCAGTTCATTTTCCAGTCAATTTTCTTCATTCAAAATGGTGCTTTCTACAAACAGAATTTTTTGTACCCTATGGGTAGCTCACTGAGTTCAATGCTTTTTTTATATAGCGGAATGTGGACGAGGATAGAGAAGGATTGATAAGAATATAAATGAAACCCAATTCGGCTTTAGGAATGGTCTTGGAACCCCAGATGCTTTGTTCTCAATGCAGGTGCTGGAACAAAAATGACTCGATCAACAGCGTAATTTTGTCGCGTATTTCATGGATTATGAGAAGGCATTTGACAATGTGAGATACGACAAACTTATTTTTTATTTTAACAAATTGGGTTAGATCGCAAGGATATGAAGATTATTACAAGTGTACTGGAACCAGTCAGCTCGAATAAAAATCGGAAGTATGACAACGACAGACAATTCCTTGAAGGCGTCAGACTTTGATGCATATTGTCGCCGCTGCTCTTCCTTCTGAATTCATATTCCAGGAGGCCTTGGAAGATTTGGAGGTGGTCTCAAATACAATCTTCGAATGAACACAAAAGAAAATAAAATCTATGCGGATCACTAAACTAAATTTTAATAATGTCAGGATAAAGATAGATAATCAGGGCATAGGAAGAGTGAGAAGATTCAAATACCTGAGATGTTGACAGAGTGACAAATGGGATCCCGATGAGGAAATTAAAATCAGAATAGAAATGGCTAGAAGTACTTTTTCAAAATGAATGAAGAATGATGACAATAATGATCTCATGGGAGTTCCTATCAATCTGTATAATATATAAAAATGAATTGCTGTGCGTTAAGTTAGCCAAACCTTGAAAACGGCAGGACCAATTTGGCTAATTTTGGTCTTATTCGTGAAATTCCGGGAAAGGTTCGAACAGTGGAAAAATATGAAGAAGCAAGGTATTTAAAATGGTTTTTCTTTAGTTATGGAGGTGATCGATTATCATTGGTTTTCGATAATCATCGATGTTTGACAATTAAACATTGAAGTTTTTAAATTGATTTTGCATTATTTAAAACATCGTTACATTTATTTTTATTTTACATTAATTTCTTCAAGTGAGGACGACACAAAATTTGCACAAAACACCAATGTTATCAATTAATAATACATAAATAATTGATTAATATTTCGATAAACATCGGTTATCATGTTCGGTTATCTATGTCAATATCAGCAATGATGATCATTTGTGGAAGTGACTTTTGAAGCGTCTAAACGCAAAACTAGACATTTGATGTATGAGCCGTTCCGAGCAAAACGAGAAACCTTCCAAAGTCATAGTTTTAAATTAAAACACCCACAGTTTTGACCATTTGAATTACGAAAGTCTACTTATGAACCTGAGGATATAAGAATCAGATTGCCAGCAACTTTCTCTATAGTAAACCTTTCTCAACTCATTTTTTCGGACAATGTCAAATTTCGCATTTGGACTTAGACGATTCATTTCAAGTAACGTCCTCTTTTTGAAGTTGATCTTTCGTGATAGATAAAACTCAACTCGAAGTGTATGAGAACTTCTTGGTCAACTTCGTTAATTTCAATTCGAGATGCCTAGAATAAGAATACCTGACATAAGAAACCGCGTCTTGGAAGAACCCTGCATTGAGAGGGATATAGTTTCAATCGTATTTATAGGACATTTATACTGGGTGTACCAAGTTCGACGGCCTATTAGGCGTTTCTGGAGAACTGGACCTATTTGACCTATTTGGAGTGTGACCACTTTCAGTTATACAGGGAGTGAAATAAAAATTTTCAAAAATTTTTTTTTACGAATTCGATAGAGTATGCAATTCTGAATACATTCTTACTCTAGTCGTTGCATTGGTCAAAATAATTTACAAAATATGGAGAAAACACTGAAGAAGAAAAGGGAGATAAGTGCATTCGGTATTATGTTTGTTATTCCTAACCTAAATATCGGGGCATATAGGAGCATTAACATGTTGGAACATAATCATAATTTTTTTTCGCACAATCTATCGCAATCATAAAAAATAGGGTTCTAATTTGAAAAACGAAAGTTATGGGTCAATCTTCATTCCAAATTTTGAACCAACATTTGGAACATCTTGTGAAGGGTTTTTCAAAATTTTGAAAATGTACAATATTTCCTCATCCTTCGCCTTCAGAAATGTGAAAACCGTTTGTGCTTACGGTATCTAGGCCAGGAATAACAAATATAATACCGAAAACACTTATCTCCCTTTTTTCTTCAGTTTTTTCTCGACGAATGCAACGATTCAAGTACGAATGTATTCAGAATTGCATACTCTATCAAACTCGAAAACAAATTATACAGAAAAAAGAATTTGAAATTTTTTGTTTCAATCCCTGTATAACTGAAAGTGGTCAGGCTCCAAAAATATCTTAGATCGATAGATAATGTCAAACAATTACATAATCCCAATTTTCAGATCTCAAATAGGTCCAGTTCTCTAGAAACGCCTAATAGGCCGTCGAACTTGGTACACTCTGTATACGAAAATTTGGGGAAGTACAATCGGATCTAGTAGAATGTATGGCAATCAGGCTCTAGGCTTCTCCAAATTGTTTGAAAATATCATTGGACTAAAAATAATAACAATAATTTTAATAGCCGACTTGGATAGACGAAGTTGCGCGGGCCAGCAAGTTGTTTATAATAATGGTTGTTAAAGATGAAATAGGTAGATTCAAATGAAATGGTGAGTTCTTGAGGGTGTTTTGCAACATTGTTCAATCTTGTACCAATTGTAAGAAATAGATACTGTCTTAAGGCTTATAATTTGATAATTCTCTGGAATTTTCATGATGTAAATAAATTCAACAAAATAAAAAGAGTTTACAACGTAGTATAGATTATCAGTTTTATAAGCTGTTGTTAAAATGTCTAAATTGTGTGAATCGTGAACTTGGACTTCGAAATGATAAAATTATTGTTCGAAAGAATAACAGGAGTTTGTGGATCTTCAGTAACCCACAGAATTTAGGGCACGAAGCATTATAGGTCACCGTTGAAAAAAGATGTATGATAACAAATTTAATACAACAACCAAACACCCTGACGAGAAATTAATTAGTTAATCACGAAAATAAAACGAAGGACTTCTTACGGAACCAATCAGACCTCATAACAACGATTTCTGACGAAGGAGGTGTAACTGGGTTAATGAATGAATCAGACTATATAGTATAGATATAATATACTCAGTAATTCACAAAAACCTTTTCGAATGGACGGTGTTATTGATCAAAATAACAGATGAAGAAGCATCGGGATTCGAATTAGACAAAAAAAAACCCGTGGATGATTTAACCGAGCGTGAAACATCCGTTTTTATGTTACGCATTTCAGATTCAATTTCGTACGTGATATAGGCATCTTGGGAGCTTACCTGATAGTATTACCATAATAAGAATTTCACAGCGAATAAGTTTCAGAGAAGGGCTCTAGGCACTAGGTCTTTGCTACACTGACAATTTATGTCAGCTGATATTCTGAGATGAGAGCTGTTCCGGGAATGTATACCTTTCTGCATACCAATTTCCACAGCCCCAGAGTTTTGTTATCTTGATGTAATTGGCCGTGATTCATATAATTGGCTCATATATTGAAATTTCAACTCTCTTCTGAAGACATCGAACACGAAATTACATATCCTGGGGGGCGTATACAGGCTAAAGAAACATGCTTCTGCGACTAGTTCGGAAATGAAAATTACGGAAAAAATAACCAAAACAGGTCGATATGGGCATTGAACTTAAGAACAAACTGGAAGGGCTAGCCGTGTTGAAATTCAGGTGTAGAAACGGTACCTACGTTCTTATGGGCGTAGAAACCAGGGGTTGAGAGATTTCGTTATAATATTCTCAAATAACTCAAGAATAATCTGGTTGAATTGTTGAAGAACGGTTATTTTAAAAGCTTCAAAAAATTAATCATATTTATGTTTTCAAATGAAGTCAATTTTCGAGCAAACCATAAGACATTGAATAATGAATCTGTATCAATGCATAACAATTAATCAAATAATGATTGCATTGAATTGAATATATTCATCAAGAATATAGAACAAGCAATTATTCATTCTATAATTCTATATAATATACTGCTCTACAAGAGCAGTATAGAGCGTTCGAAAAAGTATGCAATATTAGAGAAAATCGTCATTTGAAACTTGAATCGATCCAATAAGATTCAATAGGAGATATTTCTTCAATCTGGTCCCTTTTCGTCTGAAGTTTGGTTCTTTGCATATGCGTCATGAATGTTCTCATCTCGAAATGGAGTCAGATTATCAACGGCTTCGATTTGAAACGAGTTTTCTGAAAATGCCAAGACATAGATTAACCAACCCTGAGGCTAATAGGGCCATTGAAATGCTACAGGTGGCCTTACTCAGGTTGTTGTAGCGGTAAGGCTCCAAGTAAGCCAAAGTGTGATATCTCGACTTTGAAATAGGTTCAGGGAGACAGGTTTCGTGTTGGAAACACCAAATCTTGGTGTAAGACGAAAAACAACTTCTGCTAAGGATCGTCTCATGACCGCTTCAGCGAAAACAAAGTCCACATCTACGTGTATAATGATACGGAATACTTTTCAAAATGTAGATAGGATCCCAGTTTCCATCGAAACCATCAGACGATGTTTGAGAGAAGTGAATCAGGCCCTAGACATCCATTAGGAGGCGTTAATTCAACACGTGACCAGAAGCGTCATAGAATTGTCAAGGCAACATATCAATTGGAAATATCAATGGCGTAGTGTGTTTTTCACTGATGAATCCAGATATGGACGATTTTCAGATTTTCGAAGGGTATAAAGAATCCCACGCATACCCCGTAATCGTCGCTATGTCCAAGCAGTCCATTCATTCCTAGGGGGTAGTGTTATGGTATGGGCCGGGATATCTACACATTTGTCCTGGGAATATTACCGTCTTACACTATATGGAGAATGTCATTGACAATGTTTTGCCAAATTTTCACGCTGCTATTGGTGAAGCTTTCCAGTTTATAGACGTTCAGCCATAGTTAAGAATGTGGGCGAGGACCTTGGTATTCCACATTTACAAATATCTCCGCACTCACCAAATTGCATACAACATACATGGAATATGCTCAAAAGAAGATTAGATAATCATCAACCTACCTCAGAATCCCTAAATGATCTGAAAGTGCTTCAGCCCCGTTTATGGAACCAAATTCTTCAAGAAATGTTCAACAACCTCTTGTGTAGTATGCAAAGAATATATCAAGTTGTTAGTGATGCTCGTGGAGGCCCTGCATTCCATTTATAGTCTCGAAATATTTGAATTCTCTTGGAATAAAATTTCGTTATTTTACTCGATTTTTCTTAACTAACCTGTAAATTTGCCAGAGAGGGTGGTCGGAAACAACTCACTGGTCCAGAACCTTTCTGTGGTATGGGAAAATGTACATATAAGAAGTTTCTGGAGAAGAAGAAAACTGAAAGAGAAACACTCTGGCAAAATCTCCCAGGGTTGTATCACTCCAAAAAGTTCCTTCGGAATTTTGAAACTGCGAGATCCAAAAAATATTTGGATCCCAGTAAGAACCAACTACACCTTCTCATGGCTTTCTTACGGGACAATTTCACCCCAGAAAGCACTTGCTGAGGATGAGCGTATCGGACACTGACGATTGTGGATTCTGTGGGGAGGATGGAGAAACTCCTATTCACCTAGTCACAGAATGATTTGGCATTGTAAGCCAAAGGAAACAATGCTTTGGTCGAGAGACCTGTAGGGGTGAGGAATTAGCCTCACTGAAGCCTTCCGAGATATTGGATTTCATAAGATCTCTGGGACTAGAAGATGAGCTGAAAAGCTTTGTCAGGGGGCACAATAGACCATCAGGTCGCAGTGGACTGTAAACACTTTCAAACTATCAACTATTAACTAACCACCCTATATGTGCTGCAGACCTACAAGCTGAAATAAATTTCCCGCAACTTGAAATCATGTAAATCATCCCAAAAGCTCATTCAAACTATATTTTTTCACAATTAAAGGCAATATTTCTAAATCATGTGGAGCAGTTAATTTTTGTCCACTTGTGAACTAAGTAGAACCCTGAAATATGAATCTATCATTTTGATTTTCAATGACAGTACATTGCAATCACAACTGCCAGCCAGATAGCCTAATTAATATACAAAACAATGAGAGAAACAGCATATCTAAAAACTGGCCGCTCTAAAATGGTTACTACAAAACGTTTCTAGATATTAGCGTGTATAGAAGAAAAATCGTGACAAGAAAAATCAGAGAAGGATCAAATATCAAAATGAAGTACTCCTGGAGTACATTTCGGGATGTATGCCATAGAGTTTCATTTATGTTTCTACCTCCAGAATCAGTTTCAACTTTCATTATATTGTAAAGTGTTCATTTTGAGAGGTTTTTATGTAGGGTTTTTTCCTATATCACGAAAAAATGAGACAAGATATCGAGTTTTTATGAGAAAATCTGTGATTAACCCATTTTTTTCAGGATTTTACGACCGACCATGAGAGATAGAGAAACATGGTCTGGGACGATTTTACAGTGCTCGATTAGTTTTATGAAAAAGTATGTGACGGAATTTGTCTAACTGCTGAGGACAACCTACGAAAACCATCTAAACAAATTCAGTTCAATAAAATATAATGTAAAATTCAAAGAGGGCTCCAGACTGGCGTGGAATGAATTCATAGGAAACTGAATGTGATTGTTATCTATTGCATTCATTCCTGATGAAAAATGCTTCTCATTGTATAGATTTCTGATGGATACTAAAAAGTTACAGTAGGTTGAACAAATACGAATTTGAGCAACAAATTATTGTATCTACGCGAGATCGATTTGTCACGTAGTGCCAGTCTTACCTTGGATACAAAGTGATGAATATGGGGTTGCGGACCTATCAGTTCGCTTTTAAATTAAAATAATACGCTTGCGCAGCCAATAGTTCGGTATAGTTTTAAATAAATGAATAACATGCGTACTATAATATTCCAAATAATATAATCATTCAGTCACTCAAACACATCTCATCTCAAATTTGAATGTTAATTCGAGCGAAAAGATTTCAGAAGATTTCTTATTGGCATCGATGACAATAAATCTCAAATTAACATTTTTTGTATCACATAAAATCATATTAAGGGGTTGAAAATTGCAACCTCATATAATTATACGTCTATAATTATTTCGTGTGGAAGTTTTTTTTCCTTGTTATTCAATTTCAAACAAAAAAATTTTGTTGCAAATTTTCTACAGTGTAGATAATTTTTCCAAAAAAAAATTAAAGAACACGAGCAGTTGTGTCCATTTTTCATTCCATTTTTCCGCATAAGTGTTTCATATAGGATAAAATAGTCTATTTCGATGAAATGAGATGAAAACTGATCAGCACCGCTTGTGACTGATTTGGCAAGAGATTTCTTTCCTCAAATTGAATGGTTGCATGAAAAACGAAAAAAGAATTTTTTCAATGAGAACAATTATCGAAAAAAATTCATAGGAGCTTGTTATTTTCAACCCTTATAAATGAAGATATGAATATATGAGGTTTCCTGATTAGGAGTTTTTAGAATCTGTAAAAAAATTATTTCAATTGTTTCCACAAATTTCCATCAAACAATTATGTCCTGAAGTTCTTCGTTCTTATTCACAGACATTCTGTTTATCGAATTATATATACATACTTTCTGAAAAAATATTAAATGAACAACTGGAAAAATAAGTATATATTTCTACTCCTCACATTGAATATTTTCTCGGCAGAATATCAGAAAACGTTGACACGAATTCGCAGATATCTGAAAAACCTTGGCGTGCTTTATTACCACCCTGAATTTTTATACCATTCTCGTGTTGCCAATAATCTGGCAAGTATTTCCTGCACGTTCGTCCGATGTCGATAAAAAATGTGATACAGAAGCTAGAATACTCACTTGAACATAGTCTGCACAGCCACTATGGTGTTACAGTCGGCTAGGGAATCCTCTTCTGCGGAATTCGAGAGCTCTTTGTTCACCACAACTACATTCTCCGCCAGAATGATACCGGCTCGCAGAAGATCATCCAAGCTGCAATAACAATAAGTCAGGTGGGTAAGCCATGAAGGCACGAAATAGATAAGATCGGTTCCGTTCTGCTGAGCCTTACGCCGAACATAAGTTAGAACGTTTATATAAATGGACATAAAGAGCTGTTTATGGCCGGCTCATGGTCTAGAATAGATCGATGTCGTCACGAAAGAAATGTTTTATGGAGGATTACGGAATTTCGTAGGGTGGAAATTTAACTCCTATGTATAAAGGAGAATGTGAACGTCGAGCAGTAGCAAGCATATAACATGTAATTTATCAGTAGTCGTAAGGGTAATATGTTGTTTACCTTCGACTTATAGGTATGGTGTTAAGAACAACAAGCGGATAATTCAGGAGGTGATTTCACATCACTTAAAAATCTTGACAGACAGAGATTGAATAATTATTGATATATATTTTCAAAAATTTTAATAAACCAGAAGTCATAAAATCACAACTTTTTTTTTCAACCTCTAAGTTATTTTCATAGGGTTGCAGACCGACCAGGTGAAAAGTGATTTCCTTCTAAACTTTCGAAGCAGCGAAGGAAATGCGAAGGACGAAACTTTTTCAAATGTAAATTTCTGGAAACATTTTTTATTTTAAAATTTCATGAATATCAAAAGAGATGCGATAATTGAAAGGGGCGATTGGTTGAATCAACTCTATGTGAATGTCTTCCGAAGCTAAACAGTAGTGCAACCTGCACCACTCATAGGGTCCTGCAATAGTGTGTTACGCTTCCATATCTGCGAAAACATACGTTTTAAAATTTAGTAGAAAATAATTACCTTTGTATTTTCAATTCTGAATCTCCAGATATTTTTTTTCTAATAAACAAGGTGAATGAAATCATTCAACGAATGACTGATGTTTTGAATCGTACACCTCTTATATTCTGCATATTTTGAATGCTCTTCAATACCTCTACCTTGACGCAAAAAATTATGAATATTGTTTCAACGGTACTGATCTTATTCAGAAAAAAAAACTGCAGAATTTTTAAGAAACAGTTGTTTGATAAAAGCTCCAGAAGCGATAGGAACATAATGGGGGTAATTACCCCCCATGAGTACCGAGAACTTGAAAAAAAGGTACTAACTCAATGTGGTGCACATATGAAATTTCATACAATAACTTCAAATTCGTTATTTCTCAAATATTATCAATATACTTCCGGATACAATTAAAGGAACAGAAAAATATTCAAAATATTTTGGTTTATCTCAGTGAAAAATGGTCTTATAGATAATAAAAAAAAATATATCGTTTGCAGCTTGAAAACTGTTGTTTCCGAATTCATTGTTTGACAATAAGTCCCGGTAGTCATGTAATCATCGGATAAGGCATCGAGAATATTGAACATGATACTATTAACCAAAAAATGTCAAAATTACATTTTTGTGCTCTTTCCTCCACGTTTATGTGACAGTTGAAAAAAAATTTTTTTTTAACTGAACAAAACTGATTTTTGTAAACAATTTTCTGTAGAAAAAGAGCTTGCCTGTCGGCTCACCAGGCGACGAGTCCTTTTGTATTCGAAACTGCATATCTCGAAAGTAGTAAATAGCAAATTATAAGAAAAAGAAAATTCTTCGCTTCACGAAGGCACATCTAATATCATTTCTCCAACCTCATGATAAAAGATTTCTGAGCCTGGGAATTGAAAATGGTATTCATTTCGATGATTACTATTTTGAATTCATCTATGTTTCAAAACTAGCAAATTATAGCTAAATGAAAAGGTTATTCGTCATTTGTATCGGACTAGCCAGAAAAAATTCTCCGTGAGCATAGAGCAAGAAATAAAACATCGAAAAATTTTTTCTTTTTACTTTATCCGATGATGCGAAGCCAACGGTTTTCTGAAAAACTGTTAACCAATAATTACAGAAACTAAAATCTTCAAGTTTCAGAATTTGGCTATTTCTTTTCTATGCGATGATTTTTCACTGAAATACAGCCTGTTGAAGAAGAATTCTGAATTTTTTCTGTTCCTTCAATTGTTTCTCGAGGTGTATTAGCGTGGTGAGCAAATACTTTTCATGCTCAAAAAACCGGATATTTCTAGTCATTATTTCCCAATGGTATGAAGTATGAAGACTTTCAAATGTTTTTTTTTTCTCATTCATTTTCAGATTAACCAACCTGTAATGTTTTTTTCTGATGATGTAGCTACACAGTTTGAAACCATACATTTTTTCAAAAGGAACCTCAGGATCATTTTCAATCTTGTATCTAAAAGAAACGAAAAATCACATTTCAACCAAAAATTTCAATAATAACGAACAAAACAACTGATTTTGAATGAGTCGCACAATTGAACATCTTTCAAAATCATGATCCTTCAGTTTGCAAATGATAGTATAATTGTTCGACTAAGTAATACAACTGCATATGTATCAAGGGCAAGTTGTGTATTTCACGAATACAGAGTTTTATAGGCATCCAAAAAAATATTTATTTAAGGGTTCATATGACTTTCATGTTGGAGCAATGCCACAGAAACTGTTATCAAGTACATCGATCATTATTATGAATTAAATATTGTTATTCAGAACTCAAAGTAATTTACGAATACAATAAATTGGGACTCGGGTAAAGATGAACTGGTTGATATGATGTTCATATTGGGTCAGTGTCACTGAAACTTTATGAGCCAGTAGATCCTATATTGTGAAATATCCCGAGAGAAGACATATTCATGAATCGAGTGTTCAAAGACTTTCAATCAGATTCATAAACAGTAGATGTCAAGTATAAAAAAAGCGACCACTAACGACGACAAGGAGCTTGGGGCCTTACTGCATGTATCTGAAAATCCACACTCAAACCAAAAGGAGCTTGGTGTAGTCTGTAGTGTGAGTGAGAGTTCTGTTCAAAGGTTCCTCAAAAAATAAAATAAGAATCATGCCTACCACATTAGGATGTATCAGGCGCCTACTGATAGCGATTTTGAAAAAAGTTTCAATTTAATTTTTCAAAGTGAACAGAACCCAACGCTTTCTGGATTTGTTTTATTCAGTAATGAAGCAACCTCCCACAATTCCAGAGCCGTCAATAGACACAATTTTCATTTTTACTCACGAAAAAATATTTTTTTCTTGAGGATTCATAAATAGCATTTTATATGATGAAGTTTCAACAGCAGCTTTCAATATACGAGAGAGGATTGTGACAGCTTTCCGAAGCATTACTCGAACCATGCTGATGAGGGTTAGTGGGTCATTCAACAATAGGATCTCTTTGTGTTTCAGAGAAGGCGGACGACACTTTGAACATCTTTCGAATTATTGAAAGAATTTTTCTGTCTTTTTTAAATTGAAAGACGACACTTCTGATATCTCTTGGATCATAAACACAATTTTTCTGTCTTCTTTGAATTAAAAGAAATTCTGATCAAATTCATGTTTCTATCGCTTCTGGAAATCTGGAAATATAGGAAAGATCCTTACTATTTCACAAATGAAGAGCATAAAAAAATGCAAAACTATATTTTTTATGAAATCAACCATTTGTTGAATTATTTCATTATGGAACACCCTTTATATCAGAAAATAATTTCTTGAGATGCAGAAATTAAAGTTCAAGGGAATCCTCTTCAACAAAAATTCCTAAAACGTCTGCTTCGGCAGTTATGGAAGCCTAATGCACTATTGCAAGACCCTGTATATTAAAGCTGTAATTTGAAGTTGAAATTACATAAGGTCAGGAATATCTCAAAAAATTTTCTATGCAGCGTCAGTATGCATTTTTGAGATAGATTTACATCGTCAAAAATTAAAAATAAAATTAGAGCAGAACTATAACAAAATATACAAAAACTGCTTTCAATAATCAAAAATTGCTGTGTTCGACGACAGAATACGATCTCTCGAAACCAACGACCTATTTATTCGAAAATTTGCATTTCAAATCATAGCTCAAGTTCCTGGAGAATCTATGTGTTCAAGTATTTCCTTTCTGTAAATGAAAATTCATAAATAATGTAAAATCCAATTTTGTAGGGTTACAACTTAGAAATGGAGTTGTTCTATTTCTGGCCAAATGATATGAGATCTTTCGGTATTATTTTATATACAGGGTGAGTCGGGAGGAACGGATCAAACTTCAGGTGTGTATTCTGCAGGTCGAAATAATTCCAAAAAACTCATATGTTGTTATCCGATTCTCATTTGTTTTCAAACTATAGGGTAATTAGAATATTTAAATAAGGTCAACCAATATTCAGTTCAAGAGTTTGTCGGACTATGGATTGGTCGCTGTGGTTGTATTAGTTGGCCTCCAAGATCTCCAAACCTCACACCATTGAACTATTATTTGTGGGGCTGGTTCAAGAACGAGGTATACAAAGTTAAAGTTGACACTCGGGATGCTCTAAGTCGACGCATTAGAAATACGGCATTGCTTATTGAAGAAAAGCACGAATCAATCGGAAAAGTATCGAGAGCCCTTCGCAGACGAATGTGTTTCGAGGTTAATGGCGAGATTTTCGTGCATTTATTAAAATAATGCTATAAATGAAACCATTTTAATATAGAAAATGTTGTTTTTTTATAATGACGCTATAGTTTGAGAACAAATGAAAATCGGATAACAACATATGAGTTTTTTTATATTATTTCGTGATATAGAATACACACCTGAAGTTTGGTCCGTTCCTCTCGACTCACCCTGTATATGTAGACTTACAGAAACGTCCATTTTAATTTAATGCTCCTTTAATTCTCTTTTAAACGGAGTACCCATGGGGTTCGTGTCTACTTAAAACGACTTGGCAGCATACACGATTCCACGATAAAATGATATACAGGTTCGGCAAGAATTGTCTATAAGTATCAAATGATTGAGTGGAACAAAAACGAATGACAAAAACCATATGCTGAATGAAAAGTACCTATACTTCTTCTGCTCTTCCCACCATTTCACTCACATTTCTTTCCTAATCCCTTTGAGTTACTTTTTGTCTCAACCTCGACTCGATAGTCTAAGCTTTGCAATGCAGATTGCAAAAATGGTTATAATGAAAAATTGTATTCTTTTTTGTATTAAAATACAAAAAATAAAGAAATCACATTTTTTATATGACGCGTCGAGTCGTAGAAGTAAAATATTCTCGTCAACAATTCTGATACATTCAGTCCAATCCAACAAACCTATTTGAAATCTGAAATTATCATTATCACTTTCTTCCATACTGAAATTACCTGAGTGGTATAATCTACATTTAAATCCATGAAAGGGTAGCTCCCGACCTCTCGTGAACCACATCAATATATCTCCCGTCATAAATGAGAAACCTCACGAAAATAGGACACTCTGTATGATCGCTTAGGAAAACTTTTAATTGAACTTGATAACACTAGCGGAACCATTTGGAATTGTTCTGTGAACGATAATTAAATTTCATCTCAAGTTCGTAGAAATTATTTTGGTGGGGTGAACAACCATGCAAGAATAACAAAACTGAACATATGCGAAATAAGTAGAACACTTTGAACGAATGATATCAGTTGTTCTTCTTGTATTTTTATTGAGACGGAGATAAAAAAAGTGAGTAAGAGACAGAATACCACATGATTTTTTCATGAGACATTTCGTTGTTGCTAAATGTAATTCATGTAATGGCTATGAGTCGGTTTCACAAAACTCTGATAGTGCGATTAAAAAACTTTACGTAAATTCGAATCACTCGTTTTGAAATTCCAACGAATCGCGATGGCTCCAATTATATAAACGGTACGAAAAAAGTTTTGTGAAACTGATCCTACATTTTTTCTCTAGGCTGAATCGGAAAAAAAACGGTGTAGTATTTTCTGACCTCAAGAATCTATTATAAAAATACATATTTAGATAGATTAACTTGCTGAACAGGGGGCGTCTATGACTGGTACCCAGGGCCGCCGCCAGGGCTGGCAAACCGGGCAGTCTGCCGGGGCGGCAAATTCTAGGGGCGGCAAAATCAGTTTCGTCATACTAGATTTTTTTTCCTTCGAAATCGAAAACCCGCCTGTTATTGAAAGTGAAAGCGAAAACACGACCAAACTCAGGGGCGGCTTTTTGAGCCTGGTCAACCAAATATATCACACGTGTACACAAATAACCAAATAAAAATGCAATTAAACCAATACAAGAGTAATACTGGCAGAACGAAAACGATCGAAGATACAGCATTCTACTCATAAATAAAAATCCCTGTGAGTTTGTAAATTTCGCCAACGCCTCAGCGGCCTCTTATTTACACTCGCTTGTTTACGAGTTTATTATCAAGACGGTCGGTCCCTTTGATGAACATCTAGGACCGTGTAGTTTTTGGGGGTTTCTAGGATGATTCAGTAATGATTCTTATTTTCAGTTTGCCAATCGGAAATCTAAATTTTGATTTTCAGGAGGGGTTTATAATACTCGAGAAATAAGGGTATCAACTCGTTAGTCTTCAGTGTCGTGTGTCGTCACAATTTTCAATATTTTTGCAAAACTATATAGTGCCACATAATAGAAATCTTTTATCTATCTTCGGAGTTGTGATTTTCGATCTGAATAACCCTACAAAATTGAAGGTGAGTTCTATAATTCGGTATTTTTTTGCCGTCGCATTTGAACGATAATAAGTATAAAGAGCTCTCTGCTCATTAACAGTGATGTAGGTGATTTTTTTTGAGTCTTTCATCGATCGCCTCAGATACTCATATTATTCATGAAGCCATACAGCGCCGTTTCAATCATTAGAAAAGGCGCCTTTAAATGAGTTGGAAATATGCCTCGCTGAAATTTGAGGCAGATTAGTATTCTTAATTTATTGGATAATGGTCATAGTAAAAGAATATATCAATATTATTATAATAATAATTATTAGATACAGGTGGATACTTAAGATTTATATTGATCTCTTTTCATTTACTTAATCAGATGTTAGAGTTTAAGAACATGGCAACAGGTAATAAATGTCATAAGGTAAAATCGCAGAACGAAAACAGTAAGAATAACATGTACATTATTCTGATCCGGATATCATTGTCTAGAATTTTCCTTACACACGAGATCTGTGTTGCCTTGGAATGAAGAATTAGTAATAATCAAAATCCAAGGCGCCCAAATTTTTTTCCTTTAACATGAGTTCATTTATTTTCGTACACTAAAAGCAGAGAGCGTTTTCATTGTTTTTCGATATTTTGTATATGAATGAAATTTAGAATTCCGCATTTTTATCAACATATCTTATACATATGCATTTGTACTTGAATCGATTAATTTATTTTATTATTATCATGATACCTTACCGCCTGATTGATAATTTTTACATACGCATTTATATTTATCGGTATCGTGTATCGGAGAAACTGTCGTATAATGATTTTATTAAATATGGAAAATACTTTTAGGATACTCTTGGCCAGAGAAGCTTTTCAAAGTTGAAAATGAAAACTTTTCTACGATCAACAATGGCCCAAGAAAGATTATCTGATCTAGCTATTATATCCATTGAACATGAGATAGTCAATAATCTCGATATATCTCAAATAATTAATTCATGACTTTTGTGAGATGAAGGAGAGAAGGAAGAAATTTATTTGAGTTCGAACATTCTAGTCTGATGGTTCTAATTCTATTTTATACATGCGATGGCCGGTATATATGTTTCTTTTTGTTATTTTTTATTTAATATATTTTTGGTATAATACATATTTATAGTTATATTTTCTTCGTTTCTGAAATTTTTCGCCCTTTGATCAAATTCTGAAAGAGTTCGTTATGAGTCCCAAACTCAATACATCACAGCAAGTTGGCAAAATATAATTTACCGGGGCGGCAAAATTTTATTTTGCCGGGGCGGCAAAATGTCTGGCGGCGGCCCTGCTGGTACCTATACAGGATGTCCCATGAGGAAGAAATTTACATACTCCTGCCATATAAAAGGCAGCATCAGGAAATTACCACTCAAGAATGTCTCTCATTATTATTTACAGGATGATTTATTCATTCTGACCGATATATAATTCACATATTTTTCTGAATTTATGTCCAGTTTCCACACATTTATTTGCACTTTTCATCGGCTGGTCAATTGATTTTTTTTGGTCAAACCTTTATGATAACATTCAATGAGCATAAAAGAAAAGAGATGAAAGTTATCGTTCTGGGGGTTGTAACAATCGAATTCTATTCTTGTGTTTATGCATTTCGAATTAAAAAAAAAAATTGGGAAAAGCCTCTGAGGTCATATCAGCAGTCAAAATTCAGACACTTAAAACACGTTCTTCGGTATACATCCCACAGATACAAAAAAACATTACAAAATTTGAAAACATCATTCAATTCTGATATATATAGTACCAATAATATGGTAGAATTGAATTTGCGTCAGAATGAATAAAACCTCCTGTATATGGGCAAGAAAAGATAGGAGACATTAAAAGGTTGTCACTTCGTGACGCTGATGATAATGGAACTCTTTTTTTGGTAGGAGTATCTGAAGTTCCTCGTGGGACCTCCTGTATATATACAAGTTATAGACTCACACTGTTCAGCAAGGGATGAAATAGCTCACAGGTTCAACCGCCATTATTGGGCAGGCGAAAATCTCCGTAAGAAAATTAATAAGTATACAGCTAACGACTTGAGTGAATCGGTTGATTGGTTTGAAGGTCTCGGGGATTTTAAAGAAAACCAAAAAAATGTAAAAGTGAGTCTCATTCTGTACTAGTTTTATTTTTATTATTATTATTGCTCTTGGGAACATTTTTTTGCTAATTCAAATTATTTTATTTGAGTGTCAGTGAACTAACAAAATCTGCGGTCATTCTGATGTCCCATCCCCATCCCATATACCTACCCATGTATGCAATTTCATACTTTACATGCAGATGCCTTATATATATATATATATATATATATATATATATATATATATATTAAGAATCGTGAGCCGTTTGGGAAGAATCTATCGACGGATAACATGAAGATGATCTCACACTGATGTCTTTCAAGATTTTTCCTGATATTTAATATTTTATGTTATTTTTTTTACGGGGTGGCAGGTTTTTTCGGCTGAGGTTTTTTTCCCTGGCTCTATAGTATCGTATGATACTAGTGATGATAGTATCGTATGATTCTATAGTATCATACGAAGAATGTTATGATACCCCGTTCTTTTTTTACCTCAGCTTAGGTACTTTTTGTTTCAACATTTATTGTATTATTTTAGCTCTCTATTTTCATAAGAATATATATATATATGTATAGGTTATTTCAAATTGTTTGATTTTGGCTATTTCTGGTACTTCTAGACTAGGTGGGTAAGAACGTTGAGGGGAGTCTCATGCCTGGGTCGATTTTCGTGAGAACACCACTAAAAATATTGTTTGGCTATATCTTCATTTGTTTTAAAAAAATAAAAAAAATCTGAAATTCTATTCGATTTCGAAGATACGCAATAACTTTTTCATTTTCGAAAATATCTGAAAAGGAAAAAATTCTTAATAGGCACCGTTTCATTTGGAAAGAGACATAATTATTGTAAATTTTTTTATGACTTGAGATGAAAAATAAATGCGATCGTATTTGGAATAAGAAGGTGTACTTTTTCACCAGAAAAATAATTATTTAGTTTCTTAATGCTGGTGGAAAGCACTCTTAGAAATTTTTAATCGTTTTCAGATATTTTCGCGAATAAAAAAGTTATAGCACAATTTCGAAATCGATAATGTATCAAAATTGAAAAAAAAAACTTGGAAGTTGTGCTTCGGTTCAATAAAGTGCTCGACAATGAAAGTCCAATCAAATTTCTTCATGGCCTTTAAGCAGATCAAGACATATTCAAACATTAATTTTCCAGACATTTCATCAATTCTGGAGTGAAACAGCTTTTATAAACATTGTTAAAATTTTTGTCTCGAAATACGATGAAACATATCTTCTGAAAGCAAACCCCGATTCTAACACGGGAAATGCATATTCGTTCGTGATATCAACCTTTGACACAACGAGCCCGTTTCGATTTAAACTTCAAATGGGTATATCTGTATAATTCGCAGCCCATAGTGACATGAAACTATCCGGAGTTGAATTGAACTTACCAGTCTATCGATCCCAGCATCCAATAAACTAATGGAAAATACGAAATCGCGTCTAAAAACGCGATGTCCGGTCTCCTCTCCAATAGCAGTATGATAGGGTTCAGGGACGTCTTCGACCTAAAGTGCGCCCTCAGCGGTATTATGAAGTTGTATATTCCGTTTGAGGCGTAATCTGCAGCTAGGATGATGGTCTTGTTCTGCCACTGATAGTCTCTGGCGTTCCGGTAACTGCAATGCTCGCACACTTGCGCCAACTGAAGACAGCACAAGGGTTTCTTTTCCTTCAGGAGGTAGCACAGAGTCGGACTGACGCCAATGTATGGTGAGACCGGCGGAAATCCTTTGACTATCCTACAAATTGAAGGGATTCAAGGATGAAGCAGTCATTACTTAAAATATATGTAAAAACATCAAAAAAGGCGACGAACTGCATGAATCACTATATGCTGTCAGGAACTCTCTACTTTGTTATGACCAATTGGTCCATTCGTGTATCAGGCATATCGTGCCTATCAGGCGTTTCTGGAGAACTGGATATATCTGAAATCTGAAAATTGATTTCATGTTATAGTTTGACATTATCTACCGAACTAAAATATTCTTGGAGTCTGACCACTCAGTTGATCAGGGAGTGAAAGAAAAAATTTTTTTTTTCTGTTTTCGAATTTGAGAGAGTATGCGTCTGTGAATACATTTTTACTCGAATCGTTACATTTGTCAGAATACTTTTCGAAATATCGAGAAAAAACTGAGGAAATAACAGAGATAGGAGTATTCGGTATCATATTTGTTGCTCCTTTTCTGAATATCTTAATCAGAAAATGTGTTCACATTTTTGTAGTCGAAGATTGTGAATATATTGTACATTTCTAGAATTCTGAAAAATTCTTCACAGCGTGTTCCAAATGTTGGGTCAAAAATTGGGATCAAGATTTTCTCATAACGTTCGTTTTTCAAATAAGATTTGTTTATGATTGCGTTTGCTTCTGCGTAAAAAATGATGATAATGTTTAAACATATTTCTCTATTTCAGTATCGTAATGAGTTCATTACAGTACTAAAAGTAGTGCTGTAATGAAATTCATTACAGCATTGTTTTCAGTTATATTTTTCGTTTTATGATTGTCAGTACTGACCTCCGATCGAATCAATTTTCGAATCAAATCAATTCAAATTCCGTGATCTGTCAAATTTCGTATGTCACACCAACTGTCGAGATACAAAACAAAAGTCACTAATCTGAATTTTCATTTGAATTTCGAGAGGTTTTCACAAAAATGAACTGAAATAGAGAAAATACCGTCTAATACTCGTTGCAGAAGGCAATTCCAACACTCATGCTTTCGAAAACTCGCTCCTTCGTCGCTCGTTTTCGAACTTCGCATTCGTGTTGGAATACGAGCTCATTCTGCAACTTGTTTTAGAATATACTATTATGCTCCTAAAATTAATAATTCTTGAGTTATTTAGGATTTTCTGATTTTATGTCGTACCTACGTAGCGTAAATTTCATGAAATCTGTTTCATACAAACAATGATAAGTGAATTCAGTAACGAGGTGTTCACTAGTGAGTTATTGGAATAATTCATCTTCTTTGACCGTATTCATTGTTGATATGAAACAGATTCTATGAATAAGACGCTACGTACACATTAAATCCTGAATACCTCAAGAATTATTGATTTCAGATGCATTAGAATATAATCTTCATTTCTCTTCGCACAATCTAACGTAAAAATATGGTTGTAATTCCGAAGCTATGGACCAATCTTGATCGCAACTTTCGATCCAACATTTGGAACACCAATCCCGAGTTTTTCGGGATTCTAAATATGTGCAATATATCCACAACTTCAGAAATATGAAAAGAGTTTGTGATTAAAATATCTAGATTAGAAATAACAAACATAATACGGAATTCTCTTATCTCCTAATTGTCTTCAGTTTTTTCTCGATTTCATGGAAAGTATTAAGACGAATGCAATGATTTAAATACGAATTCATTCACAAATGAATTTTCTATGCAATTCGAAAACAAAAAATGAAAAACAAAATTCTGTAATTTTTTTATATCCTTTATATGTGAAAATTTTCAAGCTTCAAAAATGTTTTAGCTCGGTAGATAATGTCGAACAGTATCATAATACTAATTTTCGGATTTCGAGTAGGTCCAGTTCTCTAGAAACTCCTAATACGCCGTCGAACTAGGTACACCCTATATAGTGAGTGTTTTCAACGTTCATTTCACTAAAATTAAACTCTGTACATACAATATACACGATTTCCGAAATTTTTTGAACCTTAATTATCTGCAAATCTGAATCAAATCTTTAACAAGAGAAAAACATCCTTAATTACTGAATGATAGTGGTCAAATTTCTGAGAATTTTTGTACCTGGTCATTGTTTATATTTTACTCTGTGGCAATCTCAGTTAAAATTCTTCCTAAGAAAACGTTTGAATAAGCCAATTTTTAGTAAGTAGGTATCGTTATTCGTGGCCATTCAGAACTCAGCACAAAGAAATGCAGAAAGGCATCGTGATTCTATTAATGTTATACGAACTGATATTTTCTGTATGCTACACCCTGTATTTAATTTTCCTAATTGGTAGAACCTTTTCTCTGATTTCAAATATTCATATTTTATTGGGTATATTTTCAACAATAAAGGCTTTTTTGTCTCAATCTAAGGAAGCTGTAGAATGCCACTAGGGAAAGCTATGATTTCTTTATAACGGAGTTTCATTCTATGTCCTCCTGGCGGTCCTGACTCAACCCCATTCGACATCGTTTTTGCAGAGATATTTTAAATCCCAAGCGTATAGGGCCTGTCCACAGAATATTGGAGATATTATATTCAGAATGAAGAAAGAAATTGACAACATCTAAAATGATCCAGAAAAGATGATGAAAACCCTCAAAAACTTCAGATGTAAATGAGGTTAATTCTAAGAGATTAATTAAACTTTCAGTTATTGATATTAGTAAAAGATGTTTATTTGAAGAACTTCATACAAGATTCACAAGAAAAAAATAAGTTTTTAATGCTAGAAAATGGTTTTAAAAACAAACACGAGTTCCCACTAAAATCGAAGGTGTTCATGGGTGCTCATCCGCTACCGAAAAAATCCTCTTCCCTTGCCATGCAGTAGAGTTGATATCCGATTTTGTCCGATCAGGTATGGTGGCAATAATTTTCAGGACTTTTTCGATAGTGGAGTTGATTTGGGATATTCTTCTTTCTATCATGAATTCCTGCACCAAGATGATGTTGTCTTCATCTTTCATACACAGTGATGAACATTATTCAGTTTCTGTTCAATTCATGTCCATCATTATCATCCTATTGTCCTACTGTCACAGATCAAAACTTAAAGGGTCACTTCCTCTTAAAATCATGGGCAGTAAGTTAATGGCAACTAGAAATGTGTAGAAAAAATGAATCAGCAAACCTTATGCTGTCGTGTTCTTTATCATTCATATCATTATTTAATCATGATCTCTACTTTCAGCTCTGAAAACGCAACAATAGGTATATGGTTGCTAAATATTGGCTCTAGCTAAGATTTGCTGATTTATTTTACACCTTCCTAATTTCTATCAACTCACTGTAACACTGTACAGGGTATTCCAAATTACTTGATTTCGGCTGTTTTAGGTACTTCTGGACTAGATGGGTAAAAACTTCGGTAAGGTGTCCTGGGCTCGATTTTTGTGATAACACCATTTTTTTTTCGATTTCGAAAATGTGCCATAACTTTTTCATTTACGAAAATATCTGAAGAAGATAAAAACTTTTTCTAGAAGAGTTTTTTTCCCGGCAATAAGAAACTATATTAAATTTTTTCTTTTCGTGGAAAAAAACATTTTCTCATATTAATTACGAACGCTTTTTTTTTTTCATTTTATTTCATAAAAAAAATTTTAAATTATGTCTCATTTCCAGTGAAAAAGTGCTTGTAGAAAATTTTTATCTTTTTCAGATATTTTCGAGAATGAAAAAGGTAGGCACATCTTCTGAATCGAAACAATTTCAAAATGTTGTTATATCTTCAAAACAAATGAAGATATCTTGAAACGGTTTTTACTATTGGCGTTTTGACGGAAACCGAGCCCAGGACTCCTTTCAACGTTTTCACCTATTGAGTCTAGAAGTACCAGAAACAGCCAAAATCAAGCAATTCGGGATACCCTGTACATTGTTAACTTTCACTGTATTTCCTTCAATCTTGTTCTATGATGAATGGAATCATAATTCTATCATGACCTTTAGGTGCCATAAACATAGACACAGAATGAAAGGGTGTTTCATCTTTTCTGTTCATGTTGTTTCAATGTTTATAAACATCAACCGCTCCAGGGTTTCTCATATTTATTTGGTTTGAGACAGCCAATAATTAACAGTTTGATTTGGGAAGTGAAGTTGCATCAAGCCCTGAAGCTCCGATCTTCAATAATTGTTTCGAGCCGTAATATTCAATCACAGAATTTTTCAATTATGTGTTGAATGAAAGCGTAAGTAAACTAACTTCTTCTTGAATGAAGCTCATCATTAAGGATCAAAATTTATTTGAAAATTTGCCCTGGTTGTTGCGCGAGGCCCCTGCAAGAGCCAGGCTCCGGGCGACTGCACCGTTCGCCACCCTTCAAGGCCGCCACTGCCAGTGGGACAGTTAATTTTCATCCACTGTTAACAAATCGAATCGATGTTTTTTAGATATTCAGATGCCTCCGATTTAGACGAAAATATCTATATTTGCAAAAAAAATCTAAATTACCTCAATAAATTATTTATACTAGAAAACAGAAGAAAGATCTCTACCTACTAGGAAAATGAAATACAGAGTGTACTTTTCCAAAAATATAAGTTCATATAACATTCTTTTGTTTGAAATGCCTTCATGCATTTCCTTCTACTGAATTCTGAATGCCCATAATCCTATATAGAATACCACAAATTTGCCTCTTGAAAAGATTTTTCACGACCAATATTAACTGAAGTAGCTTTAGAGTAATTCATAAACGATCACCCTGTACGAAGATCATATCGCAAAAAAGTGTGGTAGGTTCTCTTTCACAAAATTAATTTGAGAAAAACCCTAACTCCGCAATACTGGGTGATTTGTATAACTTCATTATCATCTTCATCTAATGAACAGAGAGTTGCAGTTCAGAGAAGTTGAAAAGAAAAAATTTGTTTGCTTCTTCAGTTTTTATTTTTTTGAAAATGTTGAGGTTCAAGATTCCTGAAATTTTTCATTTCAACATCTGATGAAATACCTGTATATAGAAAAGTATCATGTTTTAAATCTAATGAAGATATGACAAGAAGTATTCGTTTAACATGAACACGATAAGAACAAAAGATCCTTGCGGTCGAAGTTCCCGGAAGGCTGAACGAAGCCACAACGACCCCTGTTCATGACAATAATAACATGAACACGTCGTGAATGAAGCCGACTCTGAGTGAATTATAAAGATACTATAATATGTGTATGAAGTTCGACTGCTTATTTAGACGTTTCTGGAAAACAGGACCTATTTGAAATTTCGTAAAAAAAAATTGTTCGTAAAAAAATTCTGTTTTCTGTGCGTCATCATTATACTAATTTTTTTTTACCTGTGTAATTCATCTATCTTTTTATGATTTCGTTGAATTCTTCAGAGAAAAATAATGATAGTGTTCTAACATGTTCATGTTGCTGATATGACTAATTATTTAGTTATTTCAAGATTTCCAGATTTTATTTCGAATGTAGAGTCTAATTCATGAAATCCGTTCCATATTTACAAAGATCTATACTCATAGAAGATAAATTGTTCCAATATTTCGCTAGTGATAGATCAATATTCTAAATTAATTCGTTGTTAATATGAAACAGCTTTCATGAATTCAACTCTACATTCGACATAAAATCTGAAAATTATAAATAACTGACGCAGCATAAATATGTTTGAACAATATCTCAATTTTCTTTGAAGAAAAAGGTTAAAATTTGGAAACCAAAAGTAATGAGCCTACCGTGATCCAAATTTTTGACCCAACATTCAAAACACCCTTCAACGAGTGTTTCAGAATTTTCTTCGACTCCAAAAATATGAAAACGGTTGGTGCTCACGATATTTAGTATCGGAATAACAAATATAATACCGAATACTCTTGTCCCCCTTTTTTTCAAATTTTTTTCGATATTTCGATAAGTATTTTGACTGATCCAACGATTTGAATGATAATGTATTCAGAATTTAATACTCTTTCAAAATTGGTAACGAAAAAACAGAATTAATTTTTTTCAATTTTTTCCCTTCATATTTGAAGATGGTCGAGCTTCAAGAATATTATTATTTCTAACAATCCAATAATCCTAATTTTCAGATTTCAAATAAGTCCAATTCTCCAGAAACGTCTTATAGGCCGTCGAACTGGCGATTTTTTTCTTGAATTCAGTATACTTCCAAAAATATACTCCACAAGTTTCATGGTTGATACTTCAACAAAAAATTTGTCTTATTTTCTTCCCCTTTCAAACTTCAAGGTAATTTATCCCGCCCATTGTGGACTGCCAGGAGTTATTTCTAGAATAGGGCAGATATTAAACATTGTGTCGGTAAATTTTCAAGACACATGATATGACATCTGAAATGAGGTCATTGGTTTCATAGGTCTATATTTTCCTGTGATATAGATGAATACACTCTTCGATTAGTGCTCTCAGGGCCCGATGCCGAATCGTTAGGGAATGTAACATAGTTAGGCCCCGCGAATTGAGGATTATGTGTCTATGCCGATAAAAAAAAAGCATTCGTGAGTGATTGCTTTCTTCCCACTATAAACGGCTAATGTTTCTGTCACGATTAAAAGGTACTATTTGGATTCAATTAACAACATGACAGAAAAATCAATAAACAAGCAAATGTACAGCAATAACAATAGATAGATAATAAACAACCTAACACGCACAAATGTGTAATCTATTCCACTATCTTCAGTTGGAGGATACTGTAATCAGTTTGTCCAAAATGAGTATGTGAGAAGAAAAATATATCAATGGGAAAAATTTGTTGTGAAAGCTGCAATGTTTTTACAGAACATTGAGGAGAATTCCTGGTGAAATGAGACGCAGCGGAGAAACTTATTGTGGACTGACGTCTATCAGCTATGCTTTTGCTGAATATTTTCAATTAGTTCGTGACCTTGCTGTAGACTGTGACGAATATGAAATGTACCATTCTGGTGGTCCGAACGCGATATGCGTTGATATGAAAACACGGGAGCAAACAATTTCCGCTGCCAGGAAACTCTCTAATAAACTTACATCTGGTCCTGATGGTGTACCAAGCCTTGTCATAAACGTATCTATGCATTGTCGCATCTGTTGAACCACATAATCAATCTCATCCTGAGCCTAGCCACTTTTCCTGAGATGTTTAAATTGACAAGGATCGCTCCAGGTTTGAAGAAAGGAGACCCTTATATATATTCAGGAAATGTCCATTGTTGGTGTCTTGGGATATAACAAAGATTTTTGGAGACCTTAATATTGACGAGGATTAAATTTTCTTCATTATCTATGTCGTCGATAGTGATTTTTGTTAGTTCCTATAGTCAACAGGCACCAGCAAATCCAAAAATTGGCAGTTTTAGACTTCTGATGAGACAGTCAATTTATGGAATTTTCCGTCCAAATCTTGTTTCACTTTATGAACACTCATTATCATAGAATTCCGGGACCATAACGTTTTCGTTTTTCCTCCCGCACCGTAAAGTGTGAGGGAATGGAATAGCAGGGGTTTTTCCCGCACTGTTTGGAATTGCAACATTTTATGATCTGAAATGCGTGCTGGAAAAGGGGTTAGAGCGTTTGCTTGTAGGAAAAATGAGTTTGATATCAACTGACAATTCAAAATGTCTACTGTCGTATGTTTACTTTGAGGTTGAAATTTATTCAGTTTTATTACTATAGATATTGTTGTGATTCTACAAGTTCACAACCAATATTGAAACGAGAAGGACTAAGTGTTTGTTTTCTCATACAACTATGATTTCGGAGATGATACTATTCTGAAAAGTTGAAAAGGTTGGATGATTTTATCACAGAAAATATCTCGAAAATCGATAAGTTCCCCTTTTTCTACATGACACTAAGACGTCTTGGGATTGTAGAAAAGTAAAGATGCATAATATTTTATTCAATATTCGATGTAGATCTGAAATTTCGAATTTATCAAATGGTGATACTTCATGTAATGCCCTTAACACAATATAAGGCGTCAATTAGATGAAGGTTGAACAACCAAAAATTCCACAATAACGCTCCATTTCAAAGAAAACTAGTGAATTTTGAAGGAAAAATTTCAAATGGGTTTTATTGCATGTTCTCCAAAATAGTCGGACGGTCCAAAGTTTACCCCGTACGAACCTACAGCGGTGGTTTTCAGGGACATGAGAACCGGACTAATATTTACCCACATTTCTATGAATTGGTAATTGTTGAAACATAAATTCAACGCAGTTCTCCCCCATTCAAACCTCAGGTAGTTTTCCATTCTGTAAATGTTGGTTGCTGCATAATTCACATTCAAAGTTGAACTCGACAGTCTCTGATGGATTCACCTATGCAAGTTGTATGAAAGAGTCTATATAGTTCAATCCGTTACCTCGAAAACTAGAATCGTTCGAGGATTTCATCATTCTCATTGTCAATATGTTTTTTGTTTTCAAAAATTATTATTGTATTACCATACAATATCCGGATAATATAAAAGTATATTCCAAAACACGTTGCAGAATGAGCTCCTATTCCAACACAAATGCAAAGTTAGATAGCATGAGTGTTGTAATTGCCTTCTGCGACGAGCAATAGACGATATTTTCTCCATTTCAGTCAAGTTTTTTTGAAATACACTCGAAATTCTAATGAAAATTCAGGTAAGTGACTTTTATATTTCATCTTGGTAGTTGGTGTGACTTACGGAATTTGACAGGTTAGGGAATTTGATTTCATTCGAAACTTGATTCGATCGAAGGTCAGTACCGACAACTACAAAACGAAATATAACTGAAGCAATGCTGTACTGAGTTTCATTACAGCATTACTTTTAGTACGGCCGTACACGGACAGCTTCAAGCAGTACACTCGACTGCTCGAGCTGTCGTGACCGCTTCAAGCTGTCGACCAAAGATTATGAAGTATAAAGATAGGAAACGAGGCGACAACGGTTTTCAGCGCCATCTGAAGAGTCACGTGTTGACTAAAATTTAGCACGTGATTGATTACGTGCTAGCTTCGTGGCTGTCAAGGCGCCAATCGGCCATCTTGCTTGTTGATTGACTAGTTTCGAAGTTTGCGTGGTTTTTGCTATCGTGTGTTTTTTCGGTATTTACTTATAATAATAATAATAATAATAATAATAATAATAATAATAAATTTATTGATCCCTTAAAACAACAAAGTATAGGACAAGTCACTTAAAAATAAA
Source organism: Hippodamia convergens (assembly GCA_038502775.1). Classification (NCBI taxonomy): domain Eukaryota; kingdom Metazoa; phylum Arthropoda; class Insecta; order Coleoptera; family Coccinellidae; genus Hippodamia; species Hippodamia convergens. The sequence goes on from CM076608.1 coordinate 56,302,384, forward strand.
CAATTACATCATTCCAAGAATACTGTGCATCACTCTCCACTAGCAGAGCATGGAGCCGATATATCGTCACTGAGATATATTATTATTTATTATTCTTCAACTTTGAGATGAGTTCTGGATCGTATTGTATGTTGAAGAACTGTTTCAATAACAGAAGGATTAGCATTTTTCACATTACCAAAGAAAATGGAAATGTGAGTAATGAAACAAGACTCTTGTAACTGTGTTATTCATTCCTTTTATTTTCAGTACTCAGAAATGGATAGAATTTTCAGGGCGAGACGATATCGATCTCAATAAATTTTACACAGTATGCAGTGAGCATTTTTCTCCAGAACAAATCAGGTAAATAAATAAATATAATAAAATGAATTCTGTCGGTGAGTCTGAGCGAATATTAATTTAATAAAAACACATGTCTGACATTGAATTCGTTCATTAAAACTTCTCCTTTTACAGAAATTCCAACATCTGGAGCTTCCAAAACAGATGCTGCACCACAAATTGAGAATTGCCGAATGCTCATGATTTAGTACATCTACCATGTCAGGAATGATACTGTTATGAAACGGATGCAGAAGGATCTGGAAATACTGTAGTGCATTAAAATCAGGAAAGTGTCGTATCTGGGACATGTATTACGTAATGAAAAATATCAACTGCTTCAACTGATTTCACAAGGCAAGATAGAAGGAAGACCGTCTCCAGGGCGCAAACGAACATCATGGATGCAGAATATCAGGCAATGGACAAGGATGACGACCATTCAAATATTCAGCACAGCTGTAAGCTGACATGATTGCCAACATCCACAGAGGATAGGCATCGATAGAAGAAGAATATGGCAAATCCTAGTGAATGCTCAAATAATAACTGTAAGTCTCTCCATTTACCTCATAGTCTCATAGCTTCATCTTTAAATGTTTTTTAAATGTCTTACTGACTTCATTCACAATAAGTTTTGAAACTTAACCATTTTCATGAATACATTCTAGCTTGTAAATGTAAATTCGAGATAATTTTCATTCAAATTATTGAATGACCTAATATTCCTCTCTTTCAGCTATTTCTTTGAGTGAAACTGAAAAAAAGGGAAAAAATCATCTATATAAGAGTCCCCTAAGACAAAATCAAGAGGATGAAGGCTATAATCAACTCTTTGCGGTGCAAAATTAATAGGTCAGCCTCTTATATCCAGTTATAAATTAGCAATAAGTAAATTGATTAGATAATCAAAAAGTTATCTGTCTAAGGAGGCACATGCGTTCAATATGGTTCCGACCTATACCGCTTCCGATAGGTAACAGTATCGCTTTGTGCTACGTCTTCTGAATGCGACCATCTATTGCTGGATATACTGTAGGTTATAACGGAATTAATTTGCACTCATGAGTTGATATGTTATTATTTTTTGATGTCTTCTTTGTTCATTCATTATTCAATTCAAATATTGTTTCATAAAGAAATACTGAATACTGAACGGAAATTATTCCTATTCCAAGCTTTCATACCTAATCCTGTATGCGATGCTGGTATGTCGTTGAATGGGATCGGATAACATCCTGAAGACCTCTATAATTGTGATTCTGATTATTCTGTAACTAATATGTTTTTTTCTAAGTATTTGTCAAATCCTCATAAAGATGACTCGTTCTTGAATTTTGAACTCGTGTAAGAATTTCAATGCTTTCTGATCTTGTATCATAAATAACTATTCTTGAATTGGTAGTTTATTTTAAATTGCTCTGATACTGCTGTACGATATTCTTGAAATGTATTTATCTCAAATAAAAACATAACAAATTTAACGGCGTGTTTTATTTATATGAATTGAGTTGAAAGATAAAATCCTGAGCAGAACAAGAAAGAGCATTGCTTTTTGTTTTGTCGCTCAGGATGTTATATTCTGGGCCTGACAAAGTCGAAATTCAGTTTAGTACGTATGATTTCATTAAAATTTCGCGCTCTTCGTAGAATGCCGAAATCTGTATCGACAAATTTAGTTAACAGCGCCATCTAGTCTGTCCCGTGTTGACTTAATCGAAAATCGTTGTCGGTTTCTAGTACTAGAGATATAGGGTCGTTTCCTATCTTGATACTCTATAATCTTTGCTGTCGACTGCATGACTCTATGAAATCAACTGCTCGAGCGGTCCATGTACAGGGTGATTCATTTATCTTGGTAACCCCAATTTTCTCGAAAACGCCCGAATATTTTTTCATTCTGTGAATGGCGTTTTGAACAGGTCAATGTCGACTTGAGATGCGCATAAAAATCTGCGGAATAAATAAAGACGCCAGGCGTCGCGGCGCTATCAAAAATTTTTTCTTCAGGAACATACCATTTTTATCATGTCATTTGAAAGATAATTCGATTTTGAACTTTTTTTTCGAATACGATTTTTGTCCATTTCTTACCGTCAGCGATCTGCAGCGTGTTTTATGTTGATTCTATTCCATTTATTTTTTTCTGTATTGTGGTAGTATGGCTTGATTTGGAGACATAGATATGATCTTATGCCTTGAATTCAAGGAGGCAAGTTTTCTAAACAATCTGCCTCTTTGAATGAGATCAAATATGTGGATACAGCAAGATAGGGCTCCATGTCACAACGCTGCCATTGTGAAGAGATATTGAGGTTAAGAATTCGAAAATGAATGGAACCTTATATTTTGTCCAAAGTGACTCATGTATGATGAAAAAGGGAGATGATTTAACTTGTGTATGGATTATAATGGCTAGATGACCTAAACTTGATTATGTTCCGTAAAATGACGGAGGCTCTGTAACTATTTTTCTATTATTTTACTCATTAAATATTATATCTTTTTTTTATTTATTAAATTTTTTTTCAATAACGAACGAAAAATTTCGAATCTTATGTTCCATATACCGGCCATTATGATCCATACATAAGTTATTTAATCATTTTGGTCAAAATATAAGGGTTCACTTGGGCACATGCGTTTCTTATCTTCAATTTCAAATAGTCCAAGTTATTAGAATCAGTTTGGTATACCATATATTCAAGGGGATCCCTCAGAAAGTAATCCATGAGCGTTAGGTCATGGAAAATTGTATTAAAAAAAAAAATTCGGAATGAAATTATCTTTCGAATGACATGATAAAAAAGGTATGTCCCTGGAGAAAAAATTTTTGATAGCGCCGCGACGCCTGGCGTCTTTATTTATTCCGCAGATTTTTATGCGCATCTCAAGTCGACATTGACGTGTTCAAAACGCCATTCACAGAATGAAAAAATATTCGGACGTTTTCGAGAAAATTGGGGTTACCAAGATAAATGAATCACCCTGTACGTCGCTCTGCCGTTAACAGCTCGAGCTGTCCCTGTACGGCCGCCCTTAGTACTACAATGAACTCATTCGGATACTGAAATGGGAAAAATATTCATTGTATGAAAGTATTACTGTTACTTATTAGTATTAGACCTGTATTTCTTTATACAATGGTATTTGTACCTGATTCGACTGATCTTCGGTCGATTAGGTAATTTAGATACACCGTAAATCCACTGTCAATTGTAAGAGGTCCAATCTGACCAACCTGTTGACCTATCAAGAAGTACGTGAGGTTGACTCAAACTTGCGTCAGAATTGAAATAAAGAACGAAGTGACAGTGAGGGGGAAGCTTCGATGCCAAAATTATCATAAATCAAGGTTTGTATCAATAAAGGACTATTGTGCACAGAAAAAAATATTATGCAGGTTAACTTTTTCTAAAAAAACCTCACCTGTTACAGTTGACACAGACACGCACAGATAATCCCCAATTTTGGTTTAACATCTGAGAAGGTTACCACGAATTGAATAAATGAAGCGAATTCCTTTCACGAGACAAACCGACTAATCTTGATTAGTCGACTTGTCACAATATTCACCGAATCAGAAAATATATTTTTGCATAAGAAGGTAAGAACAGTACCAAAGATTCTCACATTGTACTCCAGTCAATCTAGATTTTGGTAGACACAAAAGGTCGGATGTTATGTATGTCTCTAATTTTAAGATGGTATTGGCAACTCAGATCCGGGAAACTGAGCGACTCCAACAAAATTTTTATCGGAAAACCTTTTGGGGATTTGAAAACCTCGTATTTTTTCGCCAAGAAAACCTCGCACAGAAAAATTTTTCTTCCTCAAATTGAAGTGCTTTAAATTCTGCGTCTTATGACATACGAAACATCGAATTTGATCAAAGTGTTTGGGAGAAATCGCTCGTCGTGAAACAGAAATTTTCCGAAAAATTCATTTTTGGTACTTTTTTTGAAGTTGTAACCCCAAAGAGGCCAATCCAATCGGCAAAAGTCATGAAGTGAAAATATCATAGCATGAAATCCTACGTTCAGAAAACCTCAGAAAATTAGAAATGTCCCATAATAAATTTGAATACAGAAATGTTTTCATTTCCTCCTAGAAGAGCTGATAAGGCTAATGTCAAGTTCAATAATATGAATAAGTGTTTAAAAAAGAATGATCATTTCAACCTCAGCCGATCGGAAGCCTTTTTCTCCCTAACATAATGTATTCAAGCTCAAATGATAAATTTAGGTGCTCGCTGGGGCGAGTGACTAGTGACGAAAAAACATTATAGTCCACTGAAATTAGACTTTTGCTTCGGACCAATTCATACAAAAGCAAATGAGGACTTTTCGGGTAGGTCTCGGTGTCCGAAATGATATCCGAAAAGTCCCCTAGGCGGGAGTGACCGCATAACATTTGGCAACGCTGTAAAGGGCTAAAATCCTGTCCAAATGTGAATTTTCGTGAATATCTCGGTCCCTACCAAACTTACGACAAGAATACATCAGAACAAAAAGAAAGTTGATGAAATTTCCCAGAAAAAAGGTCTCGGGTAGTTTTTTCATAAAACCAACGGTTTCGTCACAATCTCGCCTTCAATTTGAAGGTGTATGTGATATTCTGGATAATCTACACCACCTTTGGGGATGACTGCAGGGCGAGATTTTTTCAAAGTGGTATCTCCTAATAGGCTTCATCCACGACCTCTTTGTTTTTTGGAAAGGAGTTCGAACGCTAATTTTCTTCTCCTTCGTCTTCTCCTTAGAAGAGTATATTTTCTTCGATGACATCAGTGGAGTCAATCTCAAAGTTTTGGATTCCTGCATCGGTCACATTTTATTTTTCTGAGGAATCTTCAAATGGTTCGGCATTCAGGCGGGATTTTCCATGGCAATTGCCACAAACCGGTGAGCAACGAAGGCCCAAACTCCGATAGCCTCACATTGGTCCACAACCTTTCGTACAGTTGCAAAATATCATTTTTATCAGGCGCAGGAAGTTGGGATGTCTTTTTTGGTTACAACATTGTCTTCTTACATCCATCCACACTCCTCAGGATTCAAATTGTTACCAAGTCATTGTTGTACTTGATAGTACACCCGAAACAGATGTTCACAGATGTTGTTTTGCTGCGTCAAGAGTTGAAGGTAAAAGATTCAGTCTCACTGGTCTGCTTCTGATAACATCTTTAATCAAGCAAAAATACCGGTAGTTATTGATGGAGAGTTCTTTAATGGGGGCAACATAGATTGAGAGGAAAAACTTCATTCTGTGTAAAGGTTATGTGTAGTATTATTTTTGTTGAAGATTCTAGCTGCTTTTTTTAAGTCCTGCCGTTCCTTATCCATTTTCAAAGCTGCGGTCTTTTCTTTATTGAACAGAGCAGATGTTGTGTCGCTTGGTGGATAGAAACTAGTTTCAAAAATTTCAGTTCTTATATCCTGGCGCAAAATTTCTGCAGAAGTGCCGATATCCTGTTTTCCTTTGAGGTGATAACAATACGGTCTCCATCGAGGTCTCCATACTTCTCTTCGAGTTTCCTCTTAATTGTCTTGTCATCAGGTATGTATTCTGTCAGTACTGCTTTCAATCCAGTCAATTTAAACTGAGAGTCTTCAAGTTTTCAATGGAAAAAAAATGTCCTTCATTGCGTTGAGAACATTTTCATACGCAGGATGACCAACCTTCATTTTCTCGGAGACTGGCAAGTTAAATTTAGCTTCAGCAGCAACTATATCTGTGTCGAACGTTGCACGGTTTTTGACAGATTTTGCCTAATATCTCTTCTTTTTTCGGCAAGTGCTATAATATTTTCTTTGAAAATGATGGTTGAAATATGACAAAATATTTTACGCTTGTCCTTTTGTGCTATTTTCTCTTTCTTCTCGTCAGCCTCGTTGCCGCATCAATGAATACCGGTATTCTTGCTTGATTAAAGCTGTGAGCAGAAGCAGACCAGTGAGATTGAATCTTTTACCTCCAACTCTTGACGCAGCACAACAACATATGTGAACATCTGTTTCGGGTGTACTATCAAGTAACAATTTGTATCCTGAGGAGTGCGGATGGGTGTTAAAAGACAATATATTGTAACCAAAAACATCCCAACTTCCTGTGCCTGATTGTCTTTTGAAAGTAATATTTTGCATCTGTACGAAAGGTTGTTTACCAATGTGTGGCTGTCTGAGTTTGGGACTTCGTTGTTCACCGGGTTGTTACAATTGCCATGGAAAATCCTGCCTGAATGCCGAACCATTTGAAGATTCCTTAGAAAAATAAAATGCCACCGATGCATGAATCCAAAACTCTGAGATTGACACCACGGATGTCATCGAATAAAATATTCATGCATTTATGGAAGGAAAAGCCGAAGGAGAAGAAATCATCTTTCGAACACCTTTGCAGAAAACATGGAGGTCGTAGATTAGGCCAATTAGGAGATACCACTCTAATAAACGCGCTGCACTCATCCTCAAAGGTGTTGTGGAATAGAGTACCTAAATTATCCATAATATCACATACGTTCTAATTGAAGGCAAGATTGTGACGAAATGGTTGGTTATATCAAAAAATGACTAGAAACCGTTTCTCTAGGAAATTTCATCAGCTTTCTTTTTGCTCTGATGTATTTTTGTCGTGAGTTCGATAGGGAACGAGATATTCACGAAAATTCACATTGGGGCATGATTTTAACACTTTACAGCGTTGCCAAATGTTATGCTGTCACTCCCGCCTAGGGGACTTTTGGGACATCATTTGGGACACCGAGACCTACCCGAAAAACCTTCATTTGCTTTTGTATGAATTGGTCCGAAGTTTGGGCCCATTTCGACCTAAATGCAGTGGACTATTAACGAGTTGCGTCGTTTGGCAGGAAATGTAGAAGGTTTCTGCTCACAAAGGCCTTCTTTCCCCTCACTGCTCGTTATTGACCTTCTGGTCCCCATGACAGGTCTCTGCAATAACCAGCCCTCAACCAGAAATATGTATTTCTTGAAGCCAGGAGCCAGGATGAGGAAGGATTGGTGACGTCTATCATGGCGTTTCTTTCTTCAGATTCGACCCTGTGATCATTTTGTTCACACATACCTTCAGTGGAAGTGACACAACATCGGCAATTTTCGATCACGGAAAGATAAAGATGTGCAGTATTTTCCGCAACAATCATTCATTATTGTTGGAAAAAACCATTGAAAACTGAAGAGATCCGAAGAATACACATGAAGAGGTCGCCTCTTACGAGAAGAGGTAATGAAAACGCTCTTATTTCGCTCTAGAGACAGGAAACCATCCTCCACTCTTGATGACATGAGGTCTATATGTCAATATTTCACTATAAGATGGAACTTAAAATGCTCTATAGCATCCAACAGAAGAAAAAAGACAACACGTTTTATATAAATCATCGAACTCGAAAATGAAGGAAAAAAATTGCATCTCGATTCGGAAATAGGAAGAAATAGGTGAACAAACTCCACATAGTCAATAATAATGATAATAATGAAAGTTCTTTATTGGCCATTGACCTCAGGTCTTTTAGCCTGAAAGGTAAATATATATAATTTTCATTAACTTTGAGGCTCACGCTAGGTGTTGAATATATACACTGACCAACAAAATAATCGATCACTCATCAGGTTAAAGAAGTTTTTTCATCGATATATTTGTAATTTAATTGATAATCAATATTTTTTTTACTTAAGTGTTGATTGGTCTAAATCAAATTTATCATAATTTTAGAATATCTGGAGAATTCCAAATCATATGTTATTTCATACTGTGTCAAACGAAAGCTGTTTTCTTTTGAAACCACCTCGTGTCCCAATTATTCTCATTTCATCATCAAGACAATTTTACCTCGATCCCTGCGAAAGAGTCAGTGAGTTTTTCGAAACATTACATTCCACAAATTCTATATATCTCAATCGATATTAATATCTGCGAGTTTACAATGTAACAACTATTATTGAAATTCGATTGAGTCGAACGGTTTATTAGAGTTCATTGCGCAATGTACAGCCGCAGCTACTATTGTGACTGTGTATTGATTGGTCTTGGTATCGGTAGAAATTGGTATGAAACATTTTATAAAATTAGGACGAACTAATAATTGAAGAATGGAATGACATCGAGTAGGCTTCGTTCTGATACGTTATTACCATAATGTTCAGTTTCTCCTGATATTACTAGACACCGGATAATATGTACTTGCATATTTGCCAATGAATTTGCATATTTTAGAGATCTTCACTGATATTTTTGTATGTTTCAGACTTCTTCAGTTATGTTAGCATATTTTATCTAAGATCCACATTGTGATGCATACTATCGGTACATACATATTCTATTTCCCTTTGTTGCGAATTTCGATGAAAGTGATGATATCGTTGATCCTACCAAATATAATGTTCACACAATGAAATATATTAGTAATATTTTCGGATTCGTGATTCCCTTCTTTTCGCATTTCGAAACGCAGTGTCAGTAGTCGTGTGCTTCTTCTGTTTGGCAGTCGCGTGATGAGATGAAAGAAGAGACGAAAGATCCCACCCTTAAAAATCTGGAACATTACTATATTATTGAAACATTATTTGGGTTGTTTTCATTATATATGTTGTTGGTTGTTAGAAACTGATAATGGATAGATAATGGAAACCCGAAAAATGATTCAACAGATATAAAATTATCAAGAATATCTGGTTCACAATACTTCATTGTTAACGTTCATAAAATCATTATGGAAGTTTGATATTTTTTTTCAAATAGTTACAGATCAGCTGAGTTCGAAATAAAAAAAATTAGAAACTTATTTTCTTCTTTTTATAAGCTCCGAAAATTAATATTTCAAAAGAATTTTCATTGATATATAAAGCGTTCTTGTGCGTATTTTCATGCATACGATGAGTAACATTCAGTCTGATTTCTAGTTATAACCATAGAAAAATGATAGATATCTAACGTTGAGCTATTTTAATGAATGAAAAATTTAATACTTCAAAAAAGATGTATTTTGATAACTGAAAAAGAATTCTTCACATCTGGGATACTCAACCGGCGGTTTTAGGATGAGAAACAATTCTCTAATTTTCTTGAGTTTTAGAGAAAATTTCAAAACAACGTCACCTGCAATTAAGAATTTATCAATAATTAAACTTCATTAGTTTTTGAGTTCATCGATCAAATGTGCAAGTGGAGAACCTAAAGTAACGTTTCCACAAAGGTGTGAGGTCTTTCTCGATGTGAAAATGCAATATTGGAATGCAATTTCCAATTGTAATTGGTTTTGTTCCCGGTTTGATTTGCCAAATGAAATATGAATCACACTGAAATACCTCTGACCAAATTTCCAATTGCTGGAATGAAGTGAACTGCATATTATACAATTTTGTATTTTTATGCCGGTGTGATGTATATTCAATAGAACGTTCTGAGGCAGGAATAATACATGAAGTACGAACACACTGCGCTCCGAAAGTGATTTATAGATTTTATTGGATCTGTTGTATTGTTTTGGCATGATGCTTCAATTATATTATTATTTTTATCGACGAATAACACAACTCTGAAAACGCTCAATGGATCCACCATATGGATCCACCTTCAAGTGATATCTCAGTTTTCTTTGAAAGACTCACTTTTATTCTTGATCAGTGCGTACAAGAGGATGTTGATTTCATAATTGGTGGGGATTTCAATATTGTCTAATTCAAATGATGCTAGGACATTTTTGTCACTTCTAGAAACATATAATTTAACTGTTACCATTAAAGAGCCGACTAGAATAACTGTAAATTCTGCGTCTTGTTTGGATAATATAATTTCCAATATTTCCGGAGTAACAACTGTTGTTGAAGAACACTTGTCAGACCATTCAGGACAAAAATTCATTTTCCAGAAAAATTTAAGTAGAGTTAACTCTGCCAAAATAAAATTTTTACGAATATTCAATGAAAATACACATAAGAATTTTCACGATTTGCTCGAGGAAATTGATTGGTCTCAACTCCATCACTTGTCAGGAAAACAAGTAAATGAAATGTGGTACTATTTTTCGAATCAGATCGAGCTAAATTTTAATAAAGCCTTTCCAGTTCGAAAAATTAATACAGCTAATATACAGAAACCAAAATTAACTCCGGAAATCGAATCTTTGAAAGAGTCGTTGGATCTGTTGTTTGTTCTCTCTGCACGTAGGCCTGAATTCATTGATACTTACAGAAGTGTGAAAAAAAACTATGATGCCGCTCTAATAGCCAACAGACAAGCTTTCTTTAGGACAATTATAGAAGAATCAGATAATTAATCAGTTGCTACATGGAAAATCGTTAGAAAAATAACAAAAAAGGGAAAACCATATGAAAATAAGTATCCGAGATTACCAAACTTACAAGAAGAAAAGCATTATTTATCAGAATTAGCCGAGCAATTCAGTCAGTTTTTCTGCAAAGTTGCGTTAAATGATCAAAAAAAAAAAATCAAAACGAGCGCTTTGAAAGTTCGAATAACTAGATCTTTTTGTTTATTTGAGGTAACTGAATCAGAAATTTTATCTGCAGTCAAGGGACTTAAGAACAAAAACTCAACTGGCCATGATAATTTATCAGTAAAAATTATAAAACGCCATATTGAAAGAATGGTGGATCCATTATGCTTTATAATGAAATGTGCCTTCAAAAGCGGTATATTTCCTGATTCACTCAAAGTTTCTCTTGTTAAACCATGTCATAAAAGACGGGACATAAATAACTTTAATAATTATAGGCCCATTAGTCTAATAACAGCATTCGCAAAAGTTTTTGAGAAAGTATTCGCCAATAGACTCTTCTTCTTTTCAAAGTATGAACTTTTTTCCAAAGTGCAACATGGTTTTATTCAGGGTCGAAGCACTGAAACAGCAATATTCGAGCTGTTACAGAGAGTAACACAATGCCTGGAAACGGATGATATTCCGGCTGGTCTTTTTTTAGATTTCTCAAAGGCGTTTGATTGCGTTAGTCATGATAGATTATTAGATAAGCTCGAAGCATATGGAATAAGACCTAACGCACACGAACGATTGTCGGTGACCGACTATTTTGTAGGAGGTTAACGCACACGAACGACAGTCTACGAATAGAACCAAATGTAGCGCGCTCCGACAGTTTTGTAGGTACGACTAAAAGTAGTTCGTGTGCGTTGGTGCATTCACATACGTGTTCTGCATTTCGACCGACAAAATTGTAGCTCACCGATTGTCGGTCGTGTGCGTTAGGTCTATGGGGGACAACACTAGAACTTTTTAAAGATTATCTATCTAATAGGAAACAGATTGTTATTATGGATAGTGAAGGAAAAAGATATAAATCCTCAGAAAATGTATTATCGGTTGGTGTACCTCAAGGTACGATATTAGGCCCAATATTATTCACAGTCTATATTGATGATCTTCCTGATATATTTCAGTACCAAACAACCGAGACAAGAACAGAGCCATATCTGTATGCTGATGATACCAACTTAATTGTATCTGGACGAGACATGCAATCTACATCAAACGAACTTAAATCATCCATGAGTTTGGTTGGACATTGGTGCAATGAAAACAGCTTGAATATAAATACAGAGAAATCAAAAATAATTTTTTTCAGTCATATAAGATCCACCACAATTTTTCCGAATACGCTGATTCTTGATAATCAAGAGATACAGGTTACTGAAGATACAAAATTACTTGGGATTACATCAGTTGGGAATTGCATTGTGATAGTCTTGTATCTCGATTAAATTCTATAATTTACACCCTTAAACTCGTGAGGAATCAAATTGACCAGGATACTCTGAAAACAATTTACCATGCAAACTTTCAATCACTCTTAACATATGGCATAATTTTCTGGGGTAGTAGCTCACATGCGGATCGTGTCTTCATCATCCAGAAACTGGCGATGAGGACAATGTACCTATCGTATGAAATTCAGGGCTACGTGTAGAGGTATTTTCAGGAGAAATAATATATTAACTCTTCCAGGTTTGTTCATCTATCGAATCTTGCTATTTCTTCGTAAGAACAATCACTATTTCAAAAAGTTTAAAAATGAAAATATTACAAGAAGAACTAACGAGTATTTTTATCCTCTTCATAAATGTTCCTTATCAGAGCGTACCACATTGTATATGGGCATTAAACTGTATAATTATCTTCCAAAAGCGATTAAAAACATTGTTATATATGATAAATTTCGTAAAGCTCTACACTCGATGCTTATTATTTGTGAACCATATTCAATATCTGAGTTTAAGGTTTTTTGTGATTCATATTTGCTCAATGAGTAATTTGAGGTTCTATAAGTGTTTTTAAATCAGAATATTGTTTGTATGAAGTATATGATTATTTGACTTGTTTTCACTTTAATGTCTGTTATTGATGATGATTCTGAAAATAAATCTACTTTATTATTATTATTCTAGAGTATTCTTACAATGAAACCGAATATTTTTCTCCATTTTCTGGGTTAAAACCACACTCAGTTTTGATTTTCCAAAAGTAACATTTAAGAACATGAGCCTCTATTCAGTTTCATTGACTTTTCGACAAAAATCAGGAAATCAGAGTAAAATGATCATTCTCGACTTTGGAAAATCTTCTTCACCTTCATAGATCAACTGAACATTGTTCATGGCGGAAGATAGTAACTGCCGAATTAACAATTGGATATCTGAATTAAGAAGTGTTTATATTCTGAAGGAGTCGTGTTAAAAAATATTATCATTGTCTTCAAATAGATCAATTGTCTGTTTAGTTAAAGAAAAATGAATACCTTTCATTGGAAACGCTACGTAGCAACATTCCTGGGAAAAAAACTGGTTTTATTTGATTTAATCAACTGAATAAATAACTTTTTTCGCGATAATGATGCTTCATTCCAAACTGAAGTTTTTTTTTTTGCTTTCGATTTCAAACTGGATAATCCACTCAAATATTAAAATTTTTTCATTAAAATCTCCGCTATCATCACATAACGATTCATTTCATTCGAAAAACATTCATATTCTTACTGAGCTTCAATTATTGAATTGCAGGAATTCATGTTTGGGAAGTTATTATCAAGTGGCTATGGTATCCGTCAGGCGCATTTCAGGACCTAAGTTGATGAGAAGTTTCTATCGTTATCATCTGAAATAAATTAACGTTGAATCCGGATATCTCGTATATTCGGATATATTCACTCGGAAACGGCGAAAAATGGCAATTTCTTCATTTACTAGAAACAAAATTATAACTAAAACTTGCTCATTGTTTCTCCCGTGTATTCTCAATACAAAATCTGATATCCATTACCTATATGAATATTCAATAAAATAAGTGTCGATGAAAAACCATAAGGTTTTCTTTCTGCGAATTTTTCATGACTTTTCTCCCGATTTACTCATTTTTTCGGTTTCTGTTAAGAATATGATAGCGATAATGAAGAGAGCTTCTGACAGTTGTTCCAAATGTCAACTTCAAGCCGAAACTAGGTGATACACCAACTCATATTGTCATTAAAAAAAACTGAAAAATTTACATTTTGTAACGAGTTTAGTCCTGATGCTGATAATGGGGGTGAGTGCTGCAGACGCATGAGTCTGCGTTCAATTAAGATTCCGTCAGATTATGACTCTTGCTAGACCATTTCTTGAATAGTGGATGATTTAATGTTTTTCAAAAAGAAAACCAGTTTTCAGGGGGCCTATTCTTGACCACTCGCAATTTATGCGATCGTTCACATCTATTACCTTTGAAAATGACAGACGAAATTGTATTTTTTATCGTCCACATGACATACGACGTACATTTTTATGTTCTGTGCTTAGGACCGTTCGTATTTCACGGCGAGTGGTTTTGACAGTTCGAATCAAAGATTATAGAGTCTGAAGATGGGAAACAAAGCGACTACAGGTATGTCAGCGACATCACTGCAAAAGTAATCGGTCTATGGTTAAAATATTTCATTTGGCATAGATTATATAGAGATTATTAGTAGGCTGTTGTCAATTTTGAAAAAAATACTTGAATATATATTTTTGCTGAATGATGATCATATTTTCTCGCGTATTTTCCACTGAAATAACTCGAAATCTTCAAGAGTAGCACCTAGCTCACTCCATAATCTTGATTTGTGTGGTTTTCTAAATTTTGTTTAAAAAACTGCATGGTGATTAATTACAGAAATAATAAAAAGAATAATCTTTAATGTGCATTCTTTTCACTACCGAAGAGAATGGAAATGTAAGTTTTGAAACTCGTATCATGTAACTGTCTTGTTCATTGCTTTTTATTTTCAGTGTTGTCCAAAAGATAGAGGTTTCGGAGCAAAAATATATTGTTCTGAATAATTTGTTTGCGAACCGAATTTTCTTCGGTCTAATTCATTAGATCAAAAAGTTCCACTCATAGAGGCAATGGTGGTCAGAAGAACGACTTATAGAGGTGGTGGTTCCCTTGACGACCCTTCCAGCAGTTCGACTCATCTACTAGACCCTCTAGACTCATTGAGGTTAAAATGCACTGGATAAGATTGTAAGATATGTATGAATCGGGTCCGGAATAACTGTTTGACTCATCGATGTTCGATTCATCGAGAGTTCTCTGTATGAATAAAATCTTGAAATTGTTATAATAATTCTCTTATTTGTGAACGAATTTTCGAGATATTCTCAATTTCATAATTATCGAATTCTAGTTGATTTTACACAATCATTTCAAATAAAAATATAAAGAATCCAGAAGCGTATTTCTTTTGTTTCAAAACACTATGTAGATGGAAAATATCATCCTGATCAAAAAAACGGAGCTCTGCTTTTGTTTTGTCGATCAGGATGTTTCTTTAAAAGCTCGACAAGGAATACTCAATGGAAATTTATGAGAAGTATAATTCGAATTAATTAAAATAGTTTTCTGTATTAAATTATGTTTTCAGCGCCATCTAGGTGTCACAAGTAAGAAACTAGCCAAAAATCGTAGTTGGATTTCAGTACCACAGATGTAAGGGCGTTTCCTATCTTTCTAACTCTATAATCTTTGGTTCAAATGATATCATTGACATTGAATTTGAAAGTCAGGTGTTGGATTTCATCGATATTTACCTATATTATCCGCATAACTCAAAATTTGAGCTTACAGTATGCCGATATGTAAATCCATGCCATAAACATTCCGAAGTTGTCAAGAATGCTGTTTTTGAAGCGAAAATCGCAATTCGCAAAAATGCGTATGCGTGAAGTTGCAAATGATTTCGAGAATAGGTCTCCTGGACTATTTTCTTATTATTTAGTTATTCGAAAATGATTCTGATATACCCAGGACTTCTCTTGAGGCTTATTCTAATTTAAGTTAAATTGGAAAAGTCATTTGACGATCTGGGAGCAAGACGCCAGTGAAGCCGTGAAACTTTTTTGAACAAATGAGCCTACATTCATATGATGACAACATGAGTATGAATAACTTGCACGAGTGGCAGTAACAAAAAATCTTGATGAGGTTTACCTAGGCAGGTATACATATAATGGGTCTCTTTAATTTTCCGAATATATTCATGGGTCGTCGCAGTATCGGGGACAAAAATCAATCGAAAACTTTTTTTCTTTTAATTTCATACACTGGGGAGCATTGACTTGAAGCAAGTTGAATGGAAATATTAATTCAGATTTTGTCAATGTGGGAAGAGAACGACCAGTTTCGACTTTATTTGGCCTTATTTTTTTGTGTTATCATATTTTTTCTCCAAATACAGATGAGTTATGGCACAGATTATGGAAATCAGCAGAATGTATCAATTATGAAATATTAACCGATTTAATATCACGATTTTGTATAGTTATCTATTATGAATATTCCAGGTTCTTATCAAATTATATTGAATAATAGATAATTTTCACAACCTCACTCAAGAAAGAATCAATCTTGGAGGAGGCGGTTTTTCCACAATGAATCGAATGGTCCACTGTTCAATATAATAATAATAAAACCATTTCGGAATCCTTTCGGAATCCTTTCAACGCACCAATTTCCTATATCACTTTCAAATTCGCAAAGAATCTTTTTTCAGTGAACATACTGGAATGCGAAGTGGTCATTTTCAATATTTATGTGTATATGACTTTCTTTCACATCAGCATTAAGAAGACCATACACGAGTGTAGATTTTCCTGATTTTTTTTCGAATTTTCCAAACACAACATTCCTCTGGAAGCCATTATGTTTTGTCGAATCATCTAGTTTCGGCTTGCTTTCGCATAATGGACACTTTCTATAGCTATGAACTTTTTTGAACCAATACAATTCCCTTAATCACTTGTTTCATATTCGAAAGGGTTCAGTTTAAATACTCAAGTTGAATCCTGAATTACTTATCAATTATTATTAAGCATACTATTGAAATATGCATTCGACTAACGAAAGAATTGCTAAATTTTTTTCACCGATTGCTCATCTCCATCTCCTACTTCTAGCCTAGTACAACAACAAAAAATCTATGTTTATAGCACTGTCTTCAAATTTTGAAGCAAGTTTTTCTCGGAACACATTCGTGACTTTGATATTGGACAGACGATGTGACGTTTACGTTGGTTAGGTAATACGAGATTTGAAAGGTCACTATATACACTGCGCAAAATAATTAACGCACATTATGGAAATCTCAATTTTTTTCTACAACTAAAGGTGTTCTCAATGATCATTATTTTTATCAGTATGATGCATGCATATGTTATCCTCTCTCAACGTTTTTTTTCAATATTATCAGATTTTTAATGTATTGGCCCCATTCTAAAATCAGTTATTCTGGATCAATTCTAGTGAACAATAGTTTTTCTTTCGTTAGATTTTCTACACTCGATCGCTATGCAACGCGAAACACGCAATTTAACCTAAGTTGAATGTGCCCAAGCGGTAGTTTTGCGAGAAGAATGGTGGACATACACAAGAATGGCAGAAAGGTTTGGAGTTTCCCATACAAATGTACCCAGAATGTTGCAGCGATTCAGGAAGATAGGTATGAATGTCCGAAGACCAAGACGGTTTGCAACCGCCCGCCTTCTTCAAAATCAGCTTGAGCAAACTCATGGGGTGCAAATTAGCACTCAGACAATAAGAAATCACCTCAGAGAATATGATTTAAGGCCTCGTGTCGCGACAAGAGGCCCAGCTCTGACTCCAGCCCATCGAAGGCCGCGCTTGAATTTTGCGAGAGAGCATATCCATTGGGAAGAGGCCGATTGGAAAAGAGTTCTCTTCACAGATGAGTCTAGATTCTGCATCTACCTTTGTGATCAACGTTCCCCTGTGTACAGACGTCCACATGAAAGATATGCTCAGTGCAATTTCCTGAATACTACTAGTTTCGGGGAGGATCGATTATGGTATGGGGTGGAATATCTTTGACTGCTCGCACAGACCTAGTGGTCGTTAATAATGGAGCTAAGAACGCTGGTAAGTATATAAGGAACTATTAGAAGAGAGAAATAAGTGACCACCCGAAAATAAATACGACCAAATTCATAACATAACTTGCATACTGAACCTTTAAAAGAAAACTAAAATTCATGAAAGTTGAAAGTACGTATTCCTTCGACGCTGACCTGATGATGGCCTAGAGCCGAAATCGATCGTCAGAGAATATAATTATTTTATTGAGTGTGTCCTTATTTCTCTCTTCTAATTCTTATCAAACACACTCATGGAGTCTTTTATTCACAAAATATATAAGGAACATTCTTGAAGGGCATGTAGTGCCATTTGCCCCATACATTGGTGAAAATTTTTTTATGGACGATAATGCCAGACACCATCGTGCGCGCATCGTTCAGGAGTACATTGAAGAAGTTGAAGTCTCTCTAATGAAATGGCCAGCAAGAAGTCCAGATCTCAATTCGATTGAGCAGGTTTGGGACAACCTCAATAGAAGGCTGAGAAGTTCAGAAAATCATCCAGCTACTTTTAATGATTCAGGAATCCAACTCGGAGAAATCTGGGAAAAATTAGATCAGAACATTTTAAGATCACTCATTTTGAGTATGAACCGTCGTTGCCGAGCTGTAGTTAACGCAAGGGGTAGAAATACCAAGTATCAGCATTTCAGTATTTCGAAAATTGTTCATTTCTCTTCTTTCACATAAGAATCGATGTAATCCTGAATTTTCCTTCCATTTAATGTGTCTTGTTCTGTTCAAAACCTACCCGGAGAACATGAAAAATAAGTTATAACGTCAATGTAGAATTAACTTTCATTAAAATTGAGAGTTTCAAAATGTGCGTTAATTTTTTTGCGTAGTATAGATGCGAGTCACGCTTAGGCTCAATGAAAAGTCTGCTTCATCAAAAGATATTCGTGAGTTAACCGCTGAATAAGATTTCTCTATTTACTGGATAAAAATGCTGTGGCGATGTTGCCACATTTCTGAGTCTGTATGATACAAAGTGTAGTTCACAATATACACGAAACGTATACTACAGCCACGGCGCCGGCGGTAGAGTCTGATACTAAACCATACAATATTTACCATTTCTATTCCATTTCGAAATAATATTAGCCACTGAATATTTTCTTCCCTCCTATTTAGCGTTCCGACTGACGTAAACTACACTTCATCCATCGAGAGGTGATAGCGCTCCAAAACAACAAGGCGGTGCCAAATTCATCAGAACCGGGTTCGATGTTCAATAAATAGTTTCAGGCTTTCACGTCCGGACATATTGACACTAAGAGGACTCTTAATGTCAATGTTCAATGTTTCAGATTTTAGATTTTCTGGAGAATTATGTTTCCATGTTAACCATACTCTAGATAGATAGATCAGATTTTAGTTCAATCGATAAATATCTTTCGTGGTGATTGCCCATATCACCCCGTTCAATCGAACATATTCCGTGTTATAGTTTTACAAACAATGTCGAGTTCTTTAGATTCTGCCCAGGAATTTACAACAAAAAAGGGAACAAAATTACGTGCATTTAGTAGTACGGAAAAAAGCATAATAAATAAAATTTCTACATCGACAATGAAATCGGGAAGTATCCTTAAGGTTTGTATGATCATCAGTGAGCGACTGACGAAATCGGGGGTTCTTAGATTTCTATAAAATCTGAAGTGTAGGAGATATGCACTTGAATCTTTGCACTTCTGATGAGTTCACTACTTGCATTGTATTCTGAGCACTTCGCTTGGCTCGTGTTGGCGGGGGCACTACCGTGTCCCCGAAGTCGACTTTGTAAGTACATTCATTGAATCAAAAACGACCAATAATTTTAAAAAATATATATAATATAATATAATATAAATAAATCACTTTATTGTCGCACCTCATACAGATCTGGAGAAGGCGGAGAAATCACTAAACGGGAGCCAATGAAAATATTCATAACTTTGTAGGTGTTCATTTAGTTGTTTACTGGCACTATCAATTCTCGCTGCATATAGTTTAGAGTCGAATCGGTAGCCCCACAGTGACGCATATTTGAATGACCTACCTTCATGACATGAGATAATTTTTCAATGACAGTCTCTCAACAAGCATTTTTAACTTTATTCAGGTTCACACAAGCTTTATTCGGGTTACAATTTTCGTGACAGTCCTAGGATCGTCCTTAAACTGTGCTGAACAGATGCGCACTCGTCGTTCGACCGACCGACTATGACCGTTTTAGGACTGGTTCAAGTTTTGTAAAACCCGAATGCATCATACGATCCATATATGAGAAAAAAAAATAAAATCATTCCAGTGTTCAGCACGAGGAATATATCTTTATTGAAGATAATCTATGCCAACGTAAAGCCCTGAAAATCATTCACCGAGAATTATCCTAAAATAGTCCATTTTATCTCAGTTTTTCTGAGTACCTAGACTTGTTGGATAACGTACGTCTTCTTCACTTGAAACAAATAACATTTGACAAGTTTGAATTGGGTGAGTGAGATTTACCATTATTCGATTTTAATTAAAGAGTCTAATTTTCAAAACAATGATTCAAAGAATGAATAATATCGAAAGGGAGTTTCAGTTCTAATCATAGATTTCAATGGGATATTCACGTACAACTTTGTCAAATATCATGAATAAATTGATGGCAATTGCATAAAGGTCAGGTAGGGCTATTCAGTGGCAGCACTGAGAAGACAATAGCGTTGTTATTATCAATCAATAATTGATATGAAAACCTTCATTATTAGGTTGTGATAATGTTGAATGGTGTTTGAACAATGCTTCAAATCACTTCGGGATCTGAATGGAATGGGTACTCAAACAGACATGAGTAATTAGTGGAATACCACCATTACCGTGAAATCGGCCTGGAGAATTGAAAAGGTAGGGCAAATGCGGATCAAATTGATGGCAGGAAACATTTAGTATAACGGATCATGAAGTGCTACCGTCAAAATTTAAACACATTCATCGATAAGTTAGCCTGATATTGAAAAAAAAAACACAATTCTTAGTACTCTTAAACATGAACAGAATTGTTATATGGAGAGATAAAGAGATTGAATTGTCTTGTGTGGTACTAAAATAAAGTTTATGGCTTCAAAAACGAACAACAAACAATGAACAAAAAATATGCTCTGAGTTAACAGCTTTTGAACTATCAACTGTGCATTGCAACGTTGAGAAATTGACAATTCTTATGAATAAATCATATTGAATACGCGACGAAAACTATTTACATTACATACCCGACCCTGAAGCGACTTGGGATATCGTAGAATGGAATCGGATTAAACCTTTTACATCTCTATCACTGAGTTGCAGGAACGTCCATTAAAATTTAAAGCCGCCTTAATTCTCCCTTAAACGGAATATCCATAGACGGTAGCCATGGATACTCCGTTTAATGGAAAATTGAGGCAGCATTAAATTTAATGGACGTTCCTGCAACTCAGGGTATGACGTTGTTTTCATTGATGTCCTGATTTCTACTTTGAATAGAATTTCTAGAATTTTTTTATTAATTTATTATTTAGCATACATGCAGTGTAAACTTGAAATGAAATTATTTAAATGAGAATATAGCGGACATATTTTCGTAATACTTTTGAGAAGTATGACGTGTTTTTCTAACGTATCACACGCAAAACTAGTTTTTTCATGGGAAATCAAGCTCCAAAAACTGCGAAAAAGTAAATACTAATCAGTGTATCGATAATCAACAAAAATCTGTTGGTGTGTTCTACATATATTTTCTAATTACGTGTATATAATTGAAAACGTGTTTGCATTTTGAATCTCAATTCGTGCTGCTGCAGATGAACACCTGTTTGTTGCTAATCGGACCAGATCTTTCGGTTGTTTAGGATGATTGTATTTTGTAATTTATTTTGTGGTATTTATTTTTGATGAGATGGTGAGATACAACAATTGTGACAGAAAGCTTTAAAAAAAGACTATCAAATAGTATTACCAAATACAAGATATGGCATTGTAGTGGATGTTCGAGTCTGTCAAATGAAACTATCAAAAAATATGGGAAATATTATATTGATTTTGTCTGCTCAAAATGTACAAGTGTGCGAAAATCTAATTGTGTACATAACAGTAATGATTCTGGTGAGTATAAAAAAGAAATTTCCTTGAGATATGTTGTAAGTTTGATACATGAACTAGGCATGAAAATGGCAAAACTTCTCAAGATGATAATCTCAACATGGTTCGACTTTTCACGTAAAGGGATGAAAAATTAGAGGCATGCAGGTCAAAAGTTACTTCCATGAATATAAAATTCACTGTCCCGAACAGCATGAATCATCAAATAATGTGATCATTCGCAATGTACCAAGAATAAATTATGATAATTTTGTTGAAATCGTAAAGAAAATTTCTAATCTTTTAAATATGGGAGAGCTCAATAAGTTTGCCCCTATTTTGGTGAAATTCAACAACAAAGAAAACAAATCGAATATGATGAGATAACTTAAGGAAAGGAAATAAACTAAATTGGAAGATCTGGATTACACTAATGGTAATGATAGATTTGACAAAATATACATAAACCATGATCTAACTGTGTAGGTATAAAAGATTTTTGCTAGAAAGACTAAAGAAGATAAAAAGCGATTAGGTTTCAGATTTCTATGGATTGTTGACGGTGAAATTTTTGGAAGGAAAACCAATGGTACAAAAAAGCTCAGAATTTGATGTGGAGATGACTTGTTCAAACTGTTTGGCCTGTACCATGAAAAACACATCTTTTTTTTCAGATTTGTATTTTTTTTTTAAGAATAATATATAGTTTTAAATGAATTCAAACTGTACCTATGATATTATGATATTAGTGTGATACACCTGAGGAAGTTTTCAACTCGATCTTTCATGATGGTTTTAGATCTTTTATAAATAGCATGAAAGTAGGTACTTGCATTGATCATTGTTTTACATACAATAGAAGCCGCCGTTTTGGATTACAGTATCACAGTTACCTTTTTTTGTAATTTACACCATGAGAAAATTTCGCCTTCTCCCAATGATAATTTAGGCAGGAGTAGTTTTATAAAAAAAATAGATGAGAATCAGTTGAAGATTGAACAGGAGGATATCAATTGGGACTGCCTATATACTCTCTTGGATATTAACAATCTGGTTAAATACATTACACAAAAAGTTGTGAAATCTACGAACACAATTAAACTTACATATATTATATTTATGTTGAAATTTATATGTACAAACAAACTCCTACAAATCTGGGTTTGTTAAAACACTATAGACTTCAAAAAATGTTAAAATAACCTAATTAAGATTAGCAACCAAAATTATGTCGAAAAAAAATGACAGTAAAACGCTCTGGAATGTGGCCATGAAATCCTCTAATATTTGTGAAACTAAAAAATCAAACATACATAAAATGACAAATAATAACAAATCTTTTACTGATACTGTGGAAATTGCAAATGGAATGAATAACTTTTTCGTGGATATCGGTGATGAACATTCGAATAATATTTCAAGTAGCAATTTGAAAAGCGATTTCGAGATATAATCAACTTGCAATCAATCTTTCTTTTTTTTTTAAAACCCATGTAGAGGAACTTTTTCAGATTATCTCTTCTCTCTAAAACTCTTTTTCAACTGGCCCAAGTAAAATATCAAATATTATACTGAAACAATTTTCGAGTCATTTTCTAGACCCTTCAATTTTCATTTTCAATAAAATTAGTCAAAATGGTGTATATCCGAATGCTTTCAAAGAAGCCCATGTTTTTTCTTTTCATAAAGGAGGTGCAAATACTGACATATTTAATTATCGTCCTATAACCATAGGTAACTAACAGCCTTGTTAAAAAACTTATTGAAAGGCGTATGACTGAATATTTGATTTATAATAATTTTCTAATCCCAAATCAGGTCAGTTTTATCGAGGGCAAATCTACTAGTGACGCAATAATGAATGTGGTTGGTCAGCTGTATGAAGCAGTTGACGGTTGCACACCAACTGTTGCTGCCCTGTTGGATTTAACGAAAGCGTTCGATTTGGTGCCACATTTGCATTTATTGGAGAACATTAGGGGTAATGTTTTGAAAATGCTACAGAGTCATTTAACAAATAGGAAACGATCAGTCAAAATTAAAGATATTATCACCGATGAAAGGACTGTTAAAAAAGGAGTATACCAAGGTACAGTACTCCAACGTATAGCACTTGGGCCGCTTCTTTTTTTGTGCTACGACTTTCTTAGCCTCCAAAATATTGGTATAATTACGGTCTACGCCGATGACACCGTTTTGGTTTCTGAAGATGAAAATTGGGATATACTTGGGGATAAAGTATCATTTGGACTGTTCTCAGCTGAGAAATGGATGAACATTAATGGTCTACTTCTTAATGAAGCAAAAACAATAATAACCTTTTTTGCCAAACGTAAAACCATTTCTTAGTTGGAAATAACATCCTGATGAGAACAAAAGTCTTGCTGTAAGTACGTTCTTTTCTGGGCTCACCAGAGTAAAAATTCAATGAAATAACTATAATTATATTCGAATGTCGCCATTTTCGAAGAATGTAGTAATCTGCACCGAGAAATTCAGTTACGACGCTTTCAGAGCCATGATGTCTGTTGAACGACTGACAGAACTGGCGTAGTCACTTTTTAGCATTAGAAATATAGGTGCGTTTTTTATGTTTTAATTATGTTATTTCTGGTCCCAACAAACACACAGCTTTCATCGCGTTAATTGTGATGTTGAACAAGAGTGCACTTAGGGAGTCCCCTATTCGGATATCACGCTTTCCGTTTATTTTAGCTCGGATTTAATAGAGCTAGTTTCCGAGTTTACAGACATATATCCTGTTGCTATATGATAATGTTGAGAAGATTTTGCTTATTCGATAGGTGATACACCACATCTCTTGATATATACACGATCGAAGGCTTTTAGTAGATCTATGGAGCACATATATGCCGCTTCATTGTATTTTATGGATTTGTCTCCAGTGTATCTGCAATATGACGAACAGCGCATGCATGCATATCCTTTTCGAGCTGAAGCCTAGTTCTTCGTCTATCAGTGATGTCAGGCTGTACATTTTGATTGCCATTACCGTTGGTGTAAGTTCAAGGGTGGTCTTCGAAAGATTTTGTTTTTTGTACACCGATAATTGCTTTTTCTCTACCCTTTCAAACATGAAACTAGTACGTTAGTAACTCTGTAAGACGGTATTTGAGGATGACACTATATGATTCGAATTTGTATATCTTCGCCTTTAACTTATTGTGCTCAGCCTGACTGATACTTGAGGCAGTTTATTGTTCTTAATTTTTTTGATAATTTTGTCAAAGTAGAAGAATATACCGAGTAGTTTAAAATTCTGGGATCCGTGAATTCATTTCGCGCACAAGATGAAAATCTGATACAGGGGTTTTTAGAACGTTTGCCCGAGGAATCTAATTGGCCTATCATATTTTGTACCCAAAAGGACCTCATTCGATATATGGGGCAGAACTTAGATATTTCAGATGCCAACCCATCTTTTCCATTGTAGATTTTTATTAAGCGGAAATTTTTCTATTCGAACTGGTAATCTAAATGTAAAACTTTTTCGTCCATATATGGCCCTATATAGCGTTTTTTTGCGGGGCGTTCATTCAGATCAGGATGCCAAACCTCTTAGTCTGATACAGAGGCCCTCAGTAATTTTTTCATTGAATCGATTTGACCCATCGGATTCTTCGTTTAAAAAGGTCTTATACGAGATAAGGAGTCCAACTTCGAAATTCAATTCCAGGTTTCAATTCAGCTGGGAATTTGGAGATTTTACATCCGAATTGGTTGAAACCAAAAATAGTTTGTCCATTTTTCGGCCTTATGCAGCCTAGAGGGCCCAAAATCGCAATGGATTTGCCAAGAAAAAATTACACAGTATCAGAATTAATATCCTGGTTTGAATGAATGCATAAGGCCCCAATATAGCTATATCAAATATAATTTTTGATTTGACCAATTCGGATGAAAAATTCCCGCTTACTACGAATCTGCAATAAGAAATATCCTTTTGACATTTCGAAGTTGGACCTCGTACCTCGTACTCCGAAAACCACCTCAGTTCAATATTTGAATGGTGTTGGGTTCTCTAAACTCATATCAACTAACAGACAAATTGTTTTTGAAATAAAACATAGATGTGTTTTTGATGGAAGAGCGGCTAGAAAGACGCTTGATAGAAATCAACCTAACAAAATTTAATCAACTCTTCCTAACTCGGAGAGATGATCTACGTACTCTGAAAATAACACTTCCGTTTCACTAACTATCGCCACAAATACCGTGACTTCCTATCGCGCTTCTCGACTCGAAAAAAAAAACTAAATAGTAATGAAACTTTCCTTCAAAAACAAACTACTACATCGCTTCTGCTTTAACTATTCGAAAAACCCCCCTATACGTCTCAAACTGACAAAAAAATATTATTGAAGAAACTTCTAATCGAGTAGTCACATTATACATACTGCTTTACAATGAAAAAAATTATCTCTTTCGCATGAACGTCAATAATAGGGTTTACACAAATATTAATCGAGATATTTCAGAATAGTCGATAAAAACTAGTTGTTGCTGGAAAAATGTATAAATGGTTGGTACAGTCTCGAAAACCTTCATAGAAGTTCAAAGTGGTTTTTCAATTCTGGAACGCTCTGCCTTTTGTGAGGTCGAGGATTGCATACGGCTGAATGATTTGGAACCCTGTATACAGTGTGCATATTGATGGTTTGGAGAAGTGGCAGAGGAGATTTCAGAAGTTTGTTTGTTTCAGAATGGATGGAATCTATCCAATTAGGGCGTTGCCTCATGACCAGCTTCTGAACACATTTGGGGTCCATAGCCTAGAACGACGTCTTATCTATATAGGTATATTGTTACTTGAAAGGAACAGTCTTCTCAACGATGAATTCTTTTTTTTTTGCTTTTCATGATTAATATGCATGTTTCAATGCATATTCTTTAGGGAGAGAACTATACTTGGTCATAATAATAGTACTGGTTAATACTTCTAGCTCAATGCGAATCATTTTTTTTCAACATCTTAGTTTTATTCCTTTCTATAAATTTTGATTAAGTTTGATTTTTTGTGAAGTGTTCATTTTTTCAAACTGTCATTCGTTCCAGCGGTTGATGAAGTATTTGTCAAACAAATAAACAAACAATGTTGGGACTCCCTTGATAGAAAAAGGATACAATCAGAATGGACTTGGATGAATCTTACTGAAATTTTCATTTGTCCCAAATCAATCTGACAAATCCTTGATTTAATAAATTCTAGGTCGTAAAAACAACATCAACTAGTAATTTGACGCATCATGAGACCCTCATACTAAAAGTTGCTTGATACTCGTATTTCCATCTAATAATCATTTTATCCTCCAACATGGATGAAATCATAAATCTGCGGCATGGCAATGAAGCATCTAAAATCAATAAACTGTTGACACTTTACAGATGTCGAAGTAATTCAATCATGATTTATTTTCATCGACTCTACAGCAAATCATATTTTCCGTAATGATTTCGAAATGTAAAATTGACTAATTTCAGAAATACGCATTTTTCATCTGAAAACCTGCTGATTGAGTAACTTTAATTTGGTATTGTCATTAATGATATTCAATATCCCGCAAAAACTGCAGGGTATTGTCTCCCTCTAGGACTAATAACACGCTGGAAATCGTTCAAAACAATGAAGGACATCTCAAATATGGGTTAAGTGAGGTTTTAGTCAATTTTCTGCTAGCGCTTAACTACTGGCTACAAAAAAAACGGGATCTTCAGACATTCGTTTTCAATTTTTCATTGAGGATTGCGTATGTGACACTTTCTCGTTAAAGAATAATGGACATTTCGAATGACATCAAACTCATTCAAATGGTAGGTTCTGTTATAAAAATCGTCAAAATTTGGTTATTTTCATAATAAATCAACTAAAATGAAATATTTTTTTTTATTCAATCGCTCTCGTGCCAATAATTTCTAACGCACACGACCGACAATCCGTGAGCTACTATTTCGTAGGTCGGAATGCAGAACACGTATGTGAATGCATAGAGCGCTGTATTTTCGGACCCGTCACGATTGTCGAAGAAGCTGATGGGCACATAGAATTCTCTTGTTGTAACGCACACGAACGCCAGTTTAGTCAGTTTTTGCTCTCTATTCTGTTGTGAATAACTATATTATTAAATAGTAGGTACATGACAAAAATGGATATCGACATCGGAAAATTAATCGAGAGGTACCGAATGCCAGACATTTGTATGATACCTCAATAGCAGAGTACTAGAATAAAATTATGAAAAAGGGACTTTGGGTGGAAGTTTGTTTCAGTTGATGACTGGGATAAATTGGAAATTCCGTATAATATGAAAAAAGGTGACTTGTTTTCGTCACTTCTTTCATTATTACATCTGATTTCAAAATTACATTTTATCGTATCACCACGAAAGTGATCCTTGTGGAGACCTGAAATATTTTGCAAAATAGTACCTTAAATTGATTCTGTTGTATAGGGTGGGCAGAATTGGTGTTACCTGAATACCAACTTTGTAACCGTGAGAGATAAAGAGAAAAGAATTACACGTTACGGTGGTCTTTAGTAGAGAACTGATAATGCCATCAAGTGATTGCTCTATTTTCTTTTGTTTTCAAGTTATATGCCAAGTTTGAAATTTGGTCGATTTCAACTGACCATTTTCTCCGTTTCTGTTTGTGCTAGGATTTTGAATTGAAAACACCATACAAGTTGCGTTCTTTGTTTTTTCGCAAAAGGTTTCCTTGCTGAGCTATAACATCAAGTTAGATTATTTCTTATGGAAACGATAGTTTGAAATGGCTTAGAAAGGATCAGCATTTTTTTCCCGTTGCAGAATTATATTGTACATCACCTCAGATTCATTCAGATATCATGAAAAATATACCGAATTGGTATTTGAAGTTTGAATTATAGAGTATTAAGTAGTCACAGAATAATATGTCCTACGCAAGGCGACATATATTTATTTTGCCATTTTATACGCCGTCATTATTGTCGACATTATGGAAGTATTCGAAAACTACGAGAAACATGAAATGTAAAAATGTTTTAATTTAGCAGCAATAACGACTTCGAATCGAACAGAGATAAAACATTCAGGAATTGTATTCAATCGCAAAATAATAATGAGACCATTCTTAGAGACATATTTTTCTGTGATTCAGCCTACTGAATATTCAATAAATATAATTCTCTATTTCAGTATCGTAATGAGTTCATTACAGTCCTGAAAGTAGTGATGTAATGAAACTCATTACAGCATTGTTTTCAGTTATATTTTTCGTTTCATGGTTGTCAGTACTGACCTCCGATCGAATCAAGTTTCGAATCGAATCAATTCAAATTCCGTGATCTGTCAAATTTCACACCAACTGCCAAGATACAATACAAAAGTCACTAATCTGAATTTTCATTTTAATTTCGAGAGTATTTCACAAAAATTGACTGAAATAGAGAAAATACCGTCTAATACTCGTTGCAGAAGGCAATTCCGCTCCTTCGTAGCTCGTTTTCGAACTTCGCATTCGTGTTGGAATAGGAGCTTATTCAGCAACTTGTTTTGGAATTTACTATTCTCTACTTCAGTATCGTAATGAGTTCATTACAGTACTAGTTACAGTAGTGCTGTAATGAAACTCATTACAACATTGTGTTCAGTTATATTTCTCGTTTTCTGTACTGACCTCAGATTCTCTCAATTTTCGAATCGAATCAATTCAAATTCCGTAATCTGTCAAATTTAGCAAATCACACCAACTGCCAAGATACAATACAAAAGTCACTTATCTGAATTTTTATTTGAATTTCGAGGGTATTTCGCAAAACTTGACTGAAATAGAAAAAATATCATCTAATACTCGTTGCAGAAGGCAATTCCAACACGAATGCGAAATTTAAAAACGAGCGACGAAGGAGCGAGCATTCGTGTTGGAATAGAAGCCCATTCTGCAACTTGTTTCAGAATATACTATTCAGATACAAACTATATTTTTCACAATATCTGAATGACTCTGGGGCGATGTATGATGTATGATATATTTCTGAAACGGGCTTTCGAAGCCAGTTCAAACTATTGTTTCTATAGGAAAAAACACAGTTTCATGTTATAGCTCAGCAAGGAAACCTCTTGGGAAAATACGCCCCTAGATTACTATGAAAAAAGTGCCTTTATAATGTTTTAATTTCAACAATCTAGCACAAATAGAAACGGAGAAAATGTCCAAAGTTGAAATCGCCAAATTTCATTCTTGGCATATAACTCGAAAACAAAGGAAGGTATGTGAATGCAGTTGATGGCATTATAGGTTTCTCTGAAATACGACACCGTAACGTGTATTCATTTTCGTTTATCTAACGCTGTTGAAAAATTTTAGTTCAAGTATCAGCAATTTTGCCTTCCTCTACACTTGTACGTTCCTTGAGAGATTCAAAATGGGTAAAAAGTATCAATATCTTATCGCTGAGCAATTACTGGATGCACCCAAAATATCTTATTGTCTTTCTTCGGTATCTCAAATGAACCGCAACACATCTCAACGTATTCCTATACATCTCTCGTTGCAATCACCGACTGGATAATCGTTCGTGTGCATTGACCACCGACTTTATTGATAGACTGTCGTCCGTGTGCGTTAACCTTCTACAAAATAGTCGTTCACTGACAATCGTTCGTGTGAGTTAGACCTTAAGCAGTAATTATGGCATCTTCCTGACGGAATCATGCTGCTGAACAACCCTTTCTGCAGACGCAGATGTTGTTCGAAGGACTTCGTTAGATTTTGGATCTGATATTTAGAACTTCATATGAATTAGAGTTTGAGCCTCGATATACTCGATGTATACATGATTTCATATGATCTAATATTGAATGCAGAAAGGACTGGAGGTATGTTGATAATAAGTGATGAACATGCAAATATGACCTTGAGGAGGGCCTTTTTGACGCTGTCATGATTTTTCTTTATTTTATTAGAGTTTGCTCAGTATACAAAACCTGTTTACCATTAGAAACCTTTAAAATTTTCTACAGGAAGGGTAAAAATTTGTGACACAGTTTACAAGGCCAAATAAATTCTGGCTCGTCGTGAAAGAAAAAAAGAGATGATTGTTGTTCTAACAATTCCATCAAAGAATGATTCAAAATACCTACTTTGATAGATTCACAAAACAACGCTACAACAGAGATAGATAATAAGAATTCTTGTTGCAAGAGCAGTTGGTATGTGAGGCAACTTTCCTTTATCCTCAACCTCATCAATTTGTCAGGTCATATACAAGAGAGTATAATAATTTCAAAGAAAAACAACATATTAATAATAAAGTTATGAGTAAATAATTTGTCAATGTGACGCATTCGGCCGCTCTCTGCCGTGAGGTCATTATCGTAAAACTAGTTGGTGCATAATATGCACTTACTAGTTTTTTTGTCGATATATTACATCGACAAGATTTCAACAAAAATGGATGAAAATGAGTAAAACAGGACGTTTCCGATGAAAATATCTCGCAAAAACAGTTCGCCGCACTAATTACCTGATTTGGCTCAGTGGACCTCATAAGCCACAAAGGTCTTTTCACAGGTCAGATGGAATTCACGTTAAACGTAGAGGGATTTAATTCAGTACATAAAGATACAAATAGGAAACCGCAGACATTGAGCCAACGAGAGAAGGGACGGCGTGGAAATAAATGTTTAGCTGACCTTCCAAGCCAACTGCTCCCGGAGGGTTAAAAATGTAAAATTGGTTATGTAAAATTGCAATAAAAAGTTATGATGCTGCAAATGTTAGTGAATTGTAGGACAGGATACCTTACTCTTCCCAATGAAATAACTATTCACTGGTTTCTCACATAATGTCGCCTCATCAAAATCAAATCTCTTACTCGAATACCCTTTATATGGTTACATACATAATGAAATATGGTTTGCTATTGATGATATGATAATTATTTTGAAAAGGAGTAATCTGTGATAGATATTCAAACATGACATAACTGGAAACTCGCCCGCGATCCTCGTCACGTTCTAGTAGGGGAAGGAAACACAGGAATCTGTATAAGGGCTCCTGATTTTTCTAATATACATGAATGATAGTATAAATGAAATTACCACACGTGCCGACGCTTATGATAATGCTATTGAGCTCTACATACAACTTTCCAGAGAAAAGTCTTAAAATGCATTGCGAAATTGAAGTCGTGTTTATACGATACGGATAAACTATCTATTGAGCCCATCCCGATTTTGAATTCTGAAAAGAATACAATCAACTTCTTTGGGTGTAAGACGAACTTGCTCCCATTGAATGGTATTGCTTTTTCCATTAATGGTGAGGATCTGGAGAACAAAACACAATCTTAATCTTTATGTGACACAAGGTTCATCTTCCTGCCACAATTTGGCGCCAATCTGAACATGATTTATTCCTAAAGAAAATAGGAATATAAAGGAGGAAATAAGGAGAAAGACACTTTGTGAGAGCTGAGTTCTCTCTCTCATTGTCATTTCATTTACAGAGTGGACCATCCATAACTTTCCTCCCGGAATTTTGAGCTTTGAGATGGAAAAACGAGAAAACACTCGGAGAGGTTATATTTTGTTGAACGGTTGACAAATGAGGGCTTTCGAATTAATTTGATGTCACTACCCCTCTAACCTCAACTCCTAACAGCTCTCATTTTTATATCCAAAATACGTGGTGCAGGATGATATATCTACTTGAAAATATAATGAGAGTTCCAGTTAATCTCATTCGTTTGCCGAGTTACATTAAGTAAAAATCAGTACTTATTGAGAGGAGAGCTTCATGAACAGGTCGGTCACTTTTCGATGTTTCAATACATATCTGAATTGAGCGAGATAAAAAAAAAGTAATATACATGTCATGTTCTTTTTTTTTCTAGAAACATAAATTGCTGAAAACCGTCAATCGCTATACAGGATGTCTGGAAATGATAAGGAAAAAATTCAAGGGTGATTTTTAGACTCAAAATGAATGGTACCTCTTCATATAAAATTCTTTCGAAAATTGATCATTAACGAAGTTACAGGGTAGTAAAGTTAAATTTTACACCCAGTTTTTTTTCTGCTATAAGTGCTATAAGATGATATTTCAACGGAAATTCGTATTCATGGCTTTCACGGAATGAGCAAAAAGAATTTGTGAATCATTTATCTCATCTTGTAGGAGGGCGCAATAAACGAGCCTGTATTTTTGTTTGAATGGTCGCAAATTTCTTGTGATACACTGTATACAAATATTGACAAAAAATATTCATTTTCTAGACTTTTTTACAAATTTTTTTTTTATTTTGATTAATCTAACAGTTTTTGAGAAAAACGCACGATAGCATTGATTGCATGCGATGAATGAGGAATATTTTTGATTTATTTCAACATTAAACAAAAAATTCTCTGTATACATGTGTTATGATTGCCACAGAAATATGTTCGTTTGAAAGGATAGTAAAAAACAAATATGAATAAAATGTATTTCAACGCCCTGTAACTTTGTCAAAAATCAAATTTCGAGAAGATTGTTTTGGTATATGGTATAGAGATCACCCCTCAATTTTTTCTCATTATTTCCGGACACCCTGTATATATAATAAGGAGTTAAGCCTATCATTATAATGAGATTATAATTGTATATGATTTTAATTATAATTAATAATATATTATGATAATATTAGAATACCTATTATATGGAGAAAATCATAAAGAACTATGACTCCCATTCAACCAAGATTTATATTTTCAATTTATCTAAAATATGAAGCAGAACCTGAAAAGGCACTGAAATTTTGATAGTAGCATTGAGTATTAATATAATATGTTTATACTCCATGATAGTAGTGGAAAAACTGGTTGAGCGGCATTACGGTTGAAGTAACTCATAAGAGCTATGCGCTTTCTTGAAACGTTTGCTCTTCCCAAATTAAGTAGTTTTCATATACTCCCATCAAATCCTGCAATATGCAATTGCTTTCACTCAGAATTAAAACTACAGAAATAAAAAAAACCAAAATTGAATTGAAAATCTATCTGAAGATATACACAACATCGAACTGAATAATTAAGTGTAGGAGTAGCATTGGCTAAACTTCACTCATTTGTTTGTATGCTTTTATTCAATTAAATTCTTCATTTCTATTGTTCTTGTGCTTTTATGATATCTTTGTAATGTTTTCATCAATAAGATGAAAAACCTTATATCTGCGGTTATTGTGACTTTCCGATTTGATCAGTGGCGTAACTTACCCCGCAGACCCCGCGGTGCGGGGGGGGCCAGTCGTTGGAGGGGGCCCAGGCGTTATGGGGGCCCGGCGTTATGGGGCCGAGAGAAAATTCAAATAATTTTTATCGTTAAAGAATATGAACATGACGTCAGTTCTGACCTTATGTTCCGAAAAAACTCTTTTAGAATTGCATTGAAATCAGATATTGAGAAAAGATCATCAATACAACAGTTAGCTGATCTCCTGTCTTCACAAAATTTTTCGATTGCAAGTAGTTTCTCAGATCTCTGTACTGCTTTAATGTTATTTTTAACACAACCTAATACTGTAGCAAGGGCGGAGCGATGCGTTTAAAAGTTAAAGTTAATAAAGTATTATTTGAGAAGTACAATGACCCAGAAAAGACTTAGCTGGCCCAGTTTGTTGAGAAATGAGAATGAACGAGTCAGGAATATGGACCTTCACGAAGTAATAAATGTATTTGCAACAAAGAAATCAACCACTCAAGTTATTTACCCATTTACTACAAGAAACACAGTATTTTCTGGGATTGATAACTATATTTAAAATAAAGATGCAACTATTTATATTATTAACTACAAATTTTGAATAATATTTCAATAAATAAAGTATAGAAAGTATTACTTCAAGTAATATTTCGGAGTAATTTTGGTGGTGTTGCGCCTAAACCATAGACTTTTCTGAAATAAAGTTTTTTAATAAATACGCATCGCCGTACGGGGGGCCCGAAAATTAATTCTGCGGGGAGCCCAGTCGAAATTCGTTACGCTACTGGATTTGATGTCGTCTTCCTGTTTCATTGAATGATCCACCTATTGATATTCAACATTTCGAAGTCGGTTAGTGAAAATGAAGTTACAACAATGATATCTAGTTTGAAGAGACACTCCTCCTCTGGTCCTGACGGCTTGTCAGCAAGGATGATAAAGGAGATATATTAATATATTTTGAAACCCTTACCACATATAATGAATTCATGTTACAAATGAGGAAGCATTCGGTTGTACTTCCGATTCATGAATAGGGAAAAGAATCTGGATAAAACAAAAGGCCAATTTCACTCAAAAATAGCTTCTCGAAAATATTCGAGAAAACATTAAGAACGAGATCACTCTCTTTTTTTGACCCTCACCGGCTTCTGATACAGTATCTCATAGTATCTTGTGTGACAAATTATACAATAAAGGAATGCGTGGTATAGCCGGTGATTTGATTAGAGATAACTTGACAGAAAAAAGGCAACATGTTAAAATTGGAGAAGAACTCAGATCAAGATCAATAATTCATTTGGGAGTTCCACAGAGTACTGTTCTTGGCCCGATTTTCTTCTTGTTTATTTTAACAGCATTCCATGTATCAATAACTTCCTTGCCGATATTATTTGCTATGCTGATGACACTCCATTGATTTTTCTTGGAAAATATTGGTTCGAGGTATACCATGTCGCAGAATAAAATTTTTATAAAGATCCAGAAATGGTTGAATAACTGATTGAGATGGAACAAAACGAAAACCAAATTCATGACTTTCTCTCCAAATGTAGTCAACCAACCTCACGACATCAACCCTAAAAATGCATGCTTCAAGCTGTAGTGATTCAGCACTGTGTAAGGGCCCGTCTATTACAAGAGTTAGATCTTACAAATATCTAGGTGTAGTTGTGGATCAGCATGTCAAGTGGACTGAACATATATCTCACGTTATCTCTAGAGTTGGAGCACTCATAAACAAATTTTATGTACTGAGAGAGATACTTACCGTAAGAAGTTCGACATCATGCTACAGTGCACTTGTTACATAAAATTGAGGGTATTATAGCAAGGGTTGGAGCTCACATAATAATATGATAAATATTCTTGAAACTACACAAAACGCCCTAATAAAAATAACAGACTCTTTTTTTCCTCAGAAAAATTTCTCAATGGTCAGTGAGCCAAAATTTTTCACTTATAATTCATACTTCCGGAAACTCAGTTTTTTTATCTTAACGGGAAACATGTTGTATAGTTCAAAACACATTTTCTACCAAAAAACGAAATGTATTGTTCTAACTCGATTGTGACCGTTCCCTGTGGTTTCCACAACAAAACAATTTTTGTTTTTTGTGTTTGCTTCTTATTTCTGAAACTCCGATTTAATTTAAGGTATATATTTTGTCTTTGTGTAGATCTCTAGCATGAGGACAGCACCGAGGACAGCCTACAATACAAGCATTTAGCCTAGGTACGTCCTGTTTTTCTTTAGGGATTATGATTATGTGTACTACAATATTCTGATTGCACAAATGGAATTCAAGTTTGAAAAAATATAAATAAATGTGAAAATTATGTTATTGAATATAGTACGTATTTTAAATTTACAGATTATTACTTTTGGTCTATTTCACACTTGCATGTTATTGATATGTATCAATGTTTGCTATACTGATACTCGATTTCATTCATAAGTTTTTCAAATTATTAAGTACGGCACCCTGTGTGGTAGTATTGGGCGCCACAGGTATGTATATAAACAAAACCAACTAACGGGTCTGGGCAGCGTTCCGTTCTGTCTAATGTAGAACACTTTTGCGTTTAGTCTGCTGGGGTTCTATCTCCCCTAGTAAAAGTTGCTTGAATAACGAAGAATCGAACGATATTAATGTGTCAGAGGCGTAAAATGAAGTTTTATGGACCGTAGCGTGTAGGTAACAACGTTATCGATGGCCATTGGCATGCTCAGATTGTCCAGGACCATGAAAATAAGCTACTGCCGAAATGAATGGAGAATTTAATGTGCGATATAATGCAGATTATTAGGTATACGGAATTGAATAAATCAGGACAGAAACTGAACACTGCTTCATGCAATACGTTTTCATTGGTGAGGCAGCATTTTTTACGACAGTTCGAACTAATCGAGATGAATGGATTTTTCCTTACGTTATATTTAGGAGCCGAGAAAAATTCTTTGGACTCTCGTATTTCGTTGTCCTGAACGAAAAATGAAGATTGAATTATTCTTTCATTCGAATTCATTCTCGAAAATTAAGATCCCTCTTTTTGTGAAAGTATCACAATTTCCATTTCAGTTGTCGAGAAAAAACCAGGGAGACAGGAAGGACAAAATTAATTCTACAACCCCTTTGTACAGTAAATGATTAGCAAAAATATCAGATAGAGAATTATGAACCTACTCGAGTCGAGATGGCTCCAACAGATATATCAAAAAAAATCAATAATCCTAGTCAGTGAGATGTTTCTTTTTTTCTTGTTTTCATTTTTCCCACAATTCGACAATACAAAATGCTATATTAACGACGAGAGCCCAAGAAAGCTATTTCAAGGGCTCGAGTTTGAGCTCGCTCACAGAATCAACAGAAATAATGAAAACAAATTAAACACAACCATTCTTTCCCTGCGAAAAATAATATACAGATCGACTAACGCCAAACAATGACATATACTGAGTTGAAGCAAAACTTGACAACCTCAAAAGAATTGAGGAATATCTTGTCGCCTAAAATCATCGAGTAATTTACGAAAACTCGTGACTACCCCTAATTCTTGATTGATGCATGAATAAAACCGGAATTTTCCCAGGAGGATTCATTCATATTTCAATAATTTGGGTCGACCTTCGAAATTCAATTCAATTAGATTTTTCACGTAGCGTAGTTAACAGGTGACAAAAAGTGAATGCGTTATTCTAGTGAATTCGATAACTGTGATTCCTAATTGATTTTTATTTCGATAATCTCAGTTATTCTTTTCTCCAGAAATAAAATTTTTAGGGTTTCGTAATTTAACCCATAACAACCAACCATCAGTGTGTTCAACTTCTCGTAGTTAATACTCTTACTGATGCTTCTAGAACTGTTGTACTTTGGATTAATGGATAATGCATGAATAATAAGAGTGGTATAATGATCAGTAGGCAATAGGTTTTATCACTGCGCAATCCCCAGAGTTTCCTACAAAAACGTGATCGACACAAGATAAGGTGCTCTTAGTTTCCCTCGTAGGTACTTATGAGCCAGCGAAAACCAACCACTAAACTACTGAAGATATTAAAGACTAGTAGACTGATTCGACATTAAAATTTTCCAGGAAAAAGTTCATACCACCCAGTTTTGTAGATGATAGAAATGTCATCATCGATCTTGTAGGTATGGGGTCAGAAGTATGTAAGTCACTGAACAATTTACCTCGAATGAACAAATCAGCATAAATATCAAGATTTCGAGTGTGAGTTAAGCATGATCTGATATACATGACTACACCATCATTT
Source organism: Hippodamia convergens (assembly GCA_038502775.1). Classification (NCBI taxonomy): domain Eukaryota; kingdom Metazoa; phylum Arthropoda; class Insecta; order Coleoptera; family Coccinellidae; genus Hippodamia; species Hippodamia convergens. Next base: position 56,340,761 of record CM076608.1, read on the forward strand.
TTATTTATGAGTGAACCATAATAGTCCAAGAGCTAGTGAACCTTTTGACTAACGGTTTGTCTGTAAGGCTAGAAATTTTATAGAGATAGTTTCTAGCATGCTGAGGACGGAAATCATCGCCTGGCACCCCTCACCCCTGCACGTCATCAAGATATAAATCTTTGAAAGTGTTAAAAAAATTATAAAAAATAAACTTGTTCCTGTAAGCTTGAAACTTTCATACGATTTTGTTCGTTCATTGTGAAGTTCAAGAAAAAATTGACAGGCGATTTCGACGGGCATAAGTACCTGCCAGGCGACTCGAAAAGGGTGTAAAATACGAACAAAAATGAACTTTTTTATGTAAGGCTGAAATTTATATATGTGTTCGTCTGAGGGAATGAAAAAAATAAGTTGTATCATTAATCTTCATCATCATCTGATATGTAAACATTAATTTTTCATCATATAGTACAGTCGTTTCAAGCGTAGTACATTGTGTCTTAAATTAGTTGAGGCTGCATTATATCTCAGCTATTATTGAAAATAGAGTCATGCAGATATCGAGACCCTGTGTCACTTTTTTGTGAAACTTTAAATTCACAAACAGAAATATTCCATCTTCTTTTGTTTCTGGAATACAGTGCGAGATTGAATAAATTCACTTTTTGAAGATATTATTATTTCTTGGGCCCTGTATGAGAAAAAAATGTATGAAAATGTTTAAAATAATGTTTTTACGTAGAATTCAGTGGCGAAGCTTAAAATTTTTATCAAATAAATGTTTTTAAGATATAGCTCAAACTTGAAATATTTCAAATGGAACACCTCGTATGTTTTAACGTCAAATCTTCTCAATTTTTTCTGAAAACATCGATCTATCACAACCTTACCTTTAATAAATTTGAGCGTCAACCATCCGAAAAATGTATACAGTAGTCGCTCGATAATCCAGCGCTTGCCAATCCGGTACGCTCGGTAGTCCGGCACTTTGGGACCCAGGTAACCCGCTCTATAATCCGGCATTTTATACAGCTGAATGCCGGATCACCGAGAGTAGTTTTTCCCGCTCGGCAGTCCGGACCTAACCTCGACAGTGATGTCACGTATTTGTTTTCTCTTGTTGCATAGCGTCCCTAGACAAAATAGCGGTCTTATTTTGCGAAAGTTGGATAGTATTGAAAATCATATGAAGTTGGTTTTTTTTTTCCTGTACAAATTCGATAATCCGGCATTTCCAATTCCATTTCTGTTCGTTTTTTTTTTAAAGTAAGACATGCATTCTTCCACACATGCATAAAAAACCATTTTTCAGTTGATATTTTGAAGTTATGTTCAAAATAGGATAAAATAAATGGGTTTAGATCACATGGCTTTTTGAAAAAGTAATGATTAAATGCTTGTGAATATTGATTGAATGCGTGGGATATCTTTTTCAACTGAAATTTACTGAAGCATAGGTCATGATACAGTTTGACGTTAAAATAAACATGGTGTTCCATATGGGAAATTTCATTCCGTTCCAATTCAATTTCAAAAACATTGCTTTGAAAAAATGTTCAGCTACGCCACTGACTTCTATGTAAAAATATTATTATAAGAAGTTTTAATTTTTTTTCTTCCTTATGCAGAGCCCGAGAAATAATAACATCTTCAAAAAGTGAACATTATCATTTTCGCACTGTATTCCAGAAACAAAAGAAAATGGAATATTTCTGTTTGTGGATTTAAAAGTTTTACAAAAAAGTGACACAGGGTCTCGAAAACCGCATGACTCTATTTTCAATAATAGCTGAGATATAATGCAGTCTCAACCAATTCAAGACACAGTGTACTACGCTTGAAACGACTGTACTATATGATGAAAAATTAATGATAACATATCAGATGATGATGAAGATTAATAATAAAACAAATTTTTTCATTCCCTCAGACGAACACATATATAAATTTCAGCTCTACAATAAAAAAGTTCATTTTTGTTCTATTTTACACCCTTTTCGAGTCGCCTGGCAGGTACTTGTGCTCGTCGAAATCGCCTGTCAATTTTTTTTTGAACTTCACAATGAACGAACAAAATCGAATGAAAGTTTCAAGCTTACAGGAACAAGTTTATATTTTTTTAATTTTTTTAACACTTTCAAAGATATAGATCTTGATGACGTGCAGGGTGAGGGGTGCCAGGCGATGATTTCCGTCCTCAGCATGCTAGGAACTATCGCTATAAAAATTTCTAGCCTTACAGGCAAACCGTTACTCAAAAGGTTCAGTAGCTCTCGTACTATAAATAGTATGAGCGATCTAGATGAGTTATTATTACTACGATGAAAAAATTAAAGCTGATTTTTGATCACTTGACTACACTGAGGATGCAACTTACTAGAACTCAACAAAGCTTTGTTACGAAGATGGAACTAACGAAAAATTCTAGAACGAGACACAAAAAAACTTTGACTTACCGCACACATTCGTCATGCCATGCAGGTTTTTCAGAATCACTGGAGACGTCTATAACACTCGACCTAAGGGGTGCAAGGTAAGGAAAGAGTGATCAAGAAGAAAATGCTGAAAGTGCTGATTTACAGTGCGAAGTTCGATACGTGGCAATCAGGCATTAAAGCATACGCGGAATTATTCAGCGAGCGATGGAAGCTCCCAAACGGAAAACTTTTTCAGAACATCATATTTCCATAAAATGGAAACGCATTCCTCACAGGTTCGATATATATCTCTATCGATCCAAGCAATTTTGAAAGTCATAGTTTTAGGTTGATGAAGAATGGCTTTGTCGTAAGTCATCGCCCATGTCATTGTTTACGAAATACCTGACTGCGCTATAACAATACATCATGAATTTTCTGCATCATGTAGAAGAATACATCGAATTAATTGAACACGTTAGATCAATATTTCTTGTACCTCGAGAAAACAAAGGAACGAAAAACGACAGCGTTGGGAACGAAAATTGTACGGATCAATTTCAAAAGGTTTGATGAGAAGTATTATAGAGATTTGAAACTTGATTCTCGAAAGGACGAATACAGAATCTGAGGGAAAAGAAGAAAATCGTCCGAATGTGGGATCAAAGTTGATCGGTTTTCTACCAATCAACCACATTTTCAACTACATTTCTATGTAGTTACATAATTGATTCAGAATTTCAATGCAGAATATTTTCCAATATATTCACGCTGATTAAGAAAAAAATGTTGAATATCATTCTTATTTGTTGAAGAGCTCTCACATTGCTCGAAAGGTTGTGTAAAGAGTAGGTAGTAGAAGAATAAATTATTATTGAAACATTATGACCTTCGTCGGTCATTTGTTTTCTTGATATATTGGAGCATATGAGACAATTCATGATGTATTGTTAACATGAAGAATATTGAGTACAGGTGTGATTGAAAAAAAAAGAGTTATACATATAAAAGCAGTAACATAATGAGGCACACAGTAGTAACATACAAATAAACGATTCGAATCAACATCTATAATATTTCGAAATGAGTTCCATTCGATTGAATTTTCGGGAAACACGTAGGTTTTTTTTTCATTTGAAAGAGTTAACATCCTAATATCAACTATATCGTACCACTTTTACTTCGAATTTGAGAATTTTTGATGAAAAATCGCTTAATAAATAATCAACAGATAAATTAATAAATTTTAGTACTTCGGTGTGAAGTTATTTTATTTGTCAAAAACCGAGCGCTTTCGGCCTAATTAAAAGGCCATCTTCAGGGTTTTCCCGTCCAAGAAACCATTACAAACATACAGGCGAAAACGGTCATCACAGCATTTAACGTACAAGATTCACAAAAGGGTGAATTTGAGACACTCTAAAATTATCGGTTTCGAATATAAAACTGTGAAAAACAACATTGTTGTAAACCTTTGTTGTGAAAACAACATTGTTCTGAATATAAAACCGTGAAAACAACAAAGGTTTGTAAACCTTTGTTGTTTTCACGAAGAACCTATTTACCTATTACAGCTGATTATATATGATTAAATGAACTGAGAGATGCAACTGAGAAGTATTAACGTAATAACAGTCAAGATTTTGGGTAGTGTTTTGATATCGATCATTTTGTGAGATCAACATACTTCCAAATTATCTATTTTGATGAGTTCTATCACCTGTTAAAAAAGAATTAGAATGAATGATGATTAGTATTGTAAATATTTCTCTCCGTATGCGTCGACTTTCAGTATACAGTGTGTCCTAGTGGTTTTTCATTCTTTATTATAAGAACATCAAAAAGAACTAAATTTCTAATTTCGTTTTTTTATTTCATTGTGAACTGTGATACTTTATGATTGACGTTAAAATGAGATGATGTAAGGCAGGTTTCAAACAGCTCGCTGATGTCACTTGGGAATTTCTGTGGAGAGTTTGAACACCTCGTCTTCAGTGAGAAAGCAATTGATGGCAGTTTTCCAAAGACAACTGCATTTATCGATGCTTTTACTCTGTACATATTCAAATTGCAAATAGTAACAAATCAGAAAAGCGATACCTTACGAGACGACCGAACACGATTGTATACTTTATTTCAAAAACCGTTCGAAGTACAAAACACAAATTCAGAACAAAAGTTTCAGAATATTTATTTCTAAATGAGTGCCGCTTGTCACTACAGTCGATTCGGAACTGAATTGAGTCCTGAGTCAAAATCAGATGCGCACACATAATATCTACAAAATCTTTTTATTGGCGTGCATCGACTTTTGATTCAGTACATTTCAAAAAAATAATCGAAAAGTCAGTTTTTCCACCATTGAATTCTACAGACGCGGAAATTCTAGGGCCAGTAGGATTTGAGACAAGTTTGAAATGTTAAAATAAATGCTCTCAAAAATTAACAGTCAAATACAATTTTAAAACTCTGTAATAAAAAATTCACTGATGAATGTGGCTTTTATAATTTTGATAGGCAGGAGAATATTGTTTCGAATGAAAATCCAGTCTTCTTCTGAAATGTTTTATCTTCATGAAGCACACCATGGTTAAAAAGCATAATCGAATATTTCATTCAGCACCATCGACCAACCTCCGATATATAACAACTATTTTTGTGCATATTTCATTCGTTTGAGAAAATAAAATGTGGTGAAATGGGTGGTAGTTAAGAAAACAGACACGAAGCCTCGGGAATTTACTGCCTTGAAATTGGCTGCGACATTCATGTGTACTGAAATTCATGAGGTGTGACCAACAAATCGATTAAAAGTGCTCTATATTTACGCAGCAGTAGGTGCGACAGGTTTATATATCCACACGACACCCTTGAATTTGCTACTGCGATTCATACATTTTCAGTTTATCTGATCTGTTTGTCTGAATGGAACGACACAGCTCATTATTTCAAGCCGTTTCACATTACTTTTAGGTTTCAGGTAGAGCTCGTGAGAGCGGTAAAGACTGCACATGTAAGCAAAATGGCGAATGCGATAGTCTTTGAATAACCTACCATTCCGATGATTCGGCCAGGAAGTAAA